>CM060879.1:18508167-18730935 GCA_030737845.1 Acorus calamus | reverse complement strand
CCATTGCACACTCAGGATAACCCAATTGCTCACTAAATGGTTGCTATAAGTTTACTGTGTTAATTGGTAAAATAGAGTTCTACTTTAAGTTTACAATTTTAGCTCATAAAATATGACTAGTCCCAATTGCATAAGTTGAAATTTGGAGGACAGAGGCAACTGGAACTTCTGTTTTCCATCAGCACAAAGTTGTTAAAGGACAATGGATGTAATCGGTTGACGTTCTCTTAGATCCATTTGTGCCTCTATCGAAACAAATTTGCCTCCTCCAAATTTAGTTTGTCCTTGGAAGTCAACCTGGGTATCATCATCTGCATTTCTAGTGTTTTTTAGATGATATAATATTTTGATCTTTATTTCTTTAAATCTCATTACATGTTTAAGCATATTTATTTTCTTAAGCTCTTAACAAACTTGTGTTTGTCAGAATTTCTTTATGCCATTGTCTAGGATCTTGCTGCTAAATTTAGGGAAATTTATCGTTAAAGCGACAAGTTGATGATGTGCCAGTTCAAATGGAACTGATTCAGTGAGTCATACTTTTGCTCGGTGTAATGTGTCATTTTATAAGATAATTGATGTATTATATATAAATCACATTGTTGACCAAAATGTATGATGAGATGGATACAGGGAAATTGATAAGGACAAAGTGAAAATGAGTGCCTTGAGAAAGTGTGAGGTTGCCCAAATGGGAGAAAATTGATGAATCCTGCTCTGATCTATTCTTTGAAATTCTTCATTGAAGGACACACACTGTTGGTGTGGGAATACACTGTGGTCCAATTTATGAGATACAAATGTGACACAAAAGATGAAAGGATTTCAAAATATAGTCAGATATGAGAAAAATTCCCCAAAAGAGATGTAAAACCACAGGCATATTGAAAGTAGATTAAGTTTTATGTAGCTTTGAAAAAAATCTGATGATATATTAGATGAAAGGTTGGGATGCCCATTTATCATTTTTCCAAAGGCAAACAGCCAAAGGCAGAGTTCAGAAATGAGAGATCTCCATAATAAAATTAAAAAGATTAAAAAAGTTACAGAGAAGAAATGAACCTCATGCGGTAACAGATCCTCTCCCTCCAAATAATGTAAACATACAGTAATGTTCAGTTAATAATTTGTTGGACAAGATAGAAGAAATATGTTTGTGAAGCCCCATATTCTAAAAAAATATGAGATAGAAGAATAAAATATGATGGTATATACCCCTGAAATCTTTTTTGTTTACCCCTGTTAAACTCCGGTTTGCATCAATACCCCTGATAAAGAGGATGTCCGTGAGCAGTCAATGGCCTGAGAAAAATAACCCCTGTTTGTGAAGTGTCAAATAACCCCTGACAATCTTGATTGTTAGCCTACAAAGAAAGCCCCCTATGGATTTTCACAAGGGAGGGGATTTGGGTTTGAAAGATGGAGGGGATTAGGGTTAGGCGACGGCGCCCTTTCAGATGAGGGCAATTTGATTCGTGTATTTTTACATTGTGGTTAGGTATATAATATGGTTCATCGGGTTCTTACTTAGGAGCAAAGCAAGGGTATTGTGCAAACTGGTTTAACAATGACAAAATTAGATACCAAGAAGCAAAAATCCCATAAAATATACCTGGCTAGTTAACTTTCTTTTATACTTTCAGGTTCGAACACAGGTTCTCAGAACTTTATGCTCAGATTCAGGTACAATGTTCATCTCTATAATAAAATTAATCGTATGTTAATTCCAGTAATGGCACGATTATTTATGTTAACAAAGCCTTTTTGTCCCACTTGTGAAGGAAAAGCATCAGCAGACTCAAAAACACTATGCAACTTATAATGCTCTCCTGGAGATAAAAGAATTAATGCTAAAGGAAACATCCCTACTAAATTCAATAAATTCACAGGTTTGTGAGGTGCAAGATTCTAGTATTTGCTTTCTTTTGTATTTCATTGATCCTTATTTAATTCCAGTAGCCCCCATCGTTCTGTGGAAAACTTGCATAGAATAATTATTCGGGGATAGATTTCTATCAGGAAAACTTTAATTTTTTTTCTTTTTGGTTGATATTTTGCATGAAACAAGGAATAACTATAGTTGTATATTTGGTTAACTTCAGATACCATGAAGATGAGACGTAGATAAAAGTTTATACTTTCTAATGACATGTCTACTCCTAAGGCTTTGGAAGATTTTGAAAAGAGGTTGCGTATGTGGATTCATCGAGACCTTCCATTTATTGCTCCATTCTCTTTTGATGTTTTTTTATCAATATTTGGTTAAAAATATGATAATGCTGATGAAAAAACCCACTTGTTTATCTTAATAAATCATTGGAAATTTGAGAGATAGGGGAACTGTATTTCATATAGATGAATTAAAATAAATGAGGCACTGATTATGAATTATTAATAGTGGTTTTGATAACTGTCAAAAAGAATGTTTGCCTGTGATGATGACATCTCTGCTAGCAGTAATACTTTTGGATGCGCGGTTTTTGACACAAGTATTAGTGTCCATTCTTCTATGGAGTGACTATTTGAGCTTTTTGACATATCAAGGTGATACTCCAATGCTAAACAAGAAACCAGAACTTTCAACAAGTTTGGTTTTCCGGATCACCCATTGCTTATTTTATGCTTGCCAATAATGTAGCTCTCAAAAATACCATGTTTTCCAGTACACCACAAGCTTCTGATACATTCATATTTATGGAGGAGCCAAGGCTTGTTGATAGTACAAACGATGTGTTTTGTCTCCTGGAAAAATTAAATTAGCAGTTCAAAATTTTCTTCATAATCACTTACCGGTTGCTTCATTTGAAGGAAGAAATAATGGAAACACATTACCTTGTTTGAATGTAGAACTGTTGTATGTATTCTTTTCTCGTTAGTTATAAATTTCAACCATGATATATTGATGTCTTCCCTAGATCCTCCAAAAGAAAAATATTTTAAAATTTTTTATCCCTTCATCTTCAGTTTCAAGATGCCCTGGCCAGTACAACAGCATGCTCTAGACTGATCAACTCCATGGAGGACATTGTGAAGGGGATCAAGCAGGTAACTTCCTCATATGTTTTGCTCCATCTTTCCTTACTATCTGTATGATGTTTTACACAGAACAATATAACTACAAAATGTTTGTGAGGCCTGGACAACCTCCAACGGAGGTTTTATTGTGTTGAGATAACACCCATAAATTCGATTTTCCCTGTCCCCACTGTTTGGCAATGTAAACATCACTGTAGTTGGTGAAAGTGGTCCAAATCCACAACACAACTAATGCATTTTGCCATAATCTACAACGCAACCAACTATGCAATTGCTTGCTAACTTTATCCTTACTGCTTTCTTCGGTGTTTTCCTTGGGAGTGAACAATGAAAGGAACTTCAAACAGTATCAGGCACTTTCTGTCAAATAGAAACGAAATAAGGGCCACTGGTTCATATAGGTTGATTCAAACAAAATGACGGCTAGGCGATGAGCCAGATCACCTCCTACAGAAAGATTAAGACACATTAAAGTAACTGAACAGGCTGTAGTTTTTTTTTTTTTTTGACAATTTGCTAATACACGCGTTGGAAACAACAAACACGAAGTCAGGGGGGCCTACAGTAAGGCATGAATACGGACAAAGGAGTATGTGAATCATCCAAACAAGTTTTGGTGGTCTTCTTTTGATCCTACCACTGGCCTAACAAAACAGAAAATAATTCCTACAGAATATCTTCTCATTCTTTTAGACAGCTCAACATAGCAAGACTTACGTACCTGTAATCTGAACCTGTATTACCAAAGTAATTTAGAAAAAATTCAGCCCAGCATGATTTATGACATAAGCAAGCACCCTGTGTACATTGCAGCTTTTGCAGGAAAGTATTGACATGAGTTTGTCTGTCACAAGTAGTCTGTTATATTTTCTTTTCCTTCCTTTTTTTTTCTACAGGAATTTTAGGCAGAGTAGAATTATTAAAACATCATCAATATGATCTCATAATCTCCCCAGTTGACCTCTATTAGTCGAGCACGGAGTACAAATGTTAATGTATTTGCATATTTCATTAAAATTATTCTTGAATAAAGTGCATATGGGAGCAGACATGCTTGGGATTCCGTCTTCCCAATCATGAGAACTTGTATGCCTAATAAGCATTTATATACCATTTAACTTGGCCTCTATGTATATACATGTACATTCATGTATTAGTTAGTTGTTGTGGTTCAATTTTTTCAGCATACGATGTGTTGAAATAAGAATCTACCCAAGTTTATTTTTATTAAAAAATCATTGGTGGATAGAAATACAGGTGGTAAATGAATTGGTATATATATTTCAAAGCCTTTATGTCATAATTTCTTTCCTTTGCTTTTATTATGACATTTAATGGGTTTGAAAGGTCACCAAGTAACTTTCTGCTTTCTGTAATTAAAAGTTTTTTTGCTCTCTCATATAACTTTTTGGTTTAAATCTGAACCAACTTTGATGTTAACGCGATAAATATCTTACGTTAATTTTTATTTTTATTTTGTATTCACTGTAACATTAATGGGGTTGAAAAGTCATAGACTATCTTGCCTTTTCCTGTAATTGAAAGATTTGTTGTTCTGTTGAAACTGTTTATGCTTTAAATCCGAACTAACTTTGATGTTAACCTGTGAGTAAATCTCCACCGGCCAAAAAAAATTTTTGGTTGGACTCGACTATCATAGACATATATGAGTGATATTTTATTCCCTCATTTAAAGAATGCCACCAAATTCATGCATATCACATTTTCTTAATTCCTTATACATTTTATTAATGATTGGAGGAGTTCTCCTAATGTTTCAGCAATTCCTTTATTCCTTTAAACAAAAGCATTACTGTTTAATTTTGAAACAGAGCATTACTGTTTAATTTTGAAACAGAGCATTACTGATTACTATGACAATACAGCATTACTGTTTAATTTTGAAACAGAGCATTACTATGACAACACAGCATTACTGTTTAATTTTGAAACAGAAATTTATATTATGTAGAACGGGCCCATCGATAATAAGCATTTAAATTAGGAAAATGTTACACAATCATTCTTTCAATCACTTTTCAGTCCCGACACGTTTTTGTAATATTATTTGAAGCGTATACTTGTTTGATGAAATACATATTATCAAAAAAAAATTTCTCAAATGAATTGAATGCATACCACTTTTGTATTTTCCCTAACAAAGAGTATTTACTCTATGATAGAGTATATACTCTACTGGAGATTTCACATACTGAGTTGGGACTATAGGAATGACTGCAGATATCAGCGCCCTTTAAATGACATAGATTTGTTGCTTTGTTGAAACAGTTTTCTTGCCAAAGCATATGTCATTACAAAGTCCTGTATTTTTTTTTAATCCAGAAGCTAGGAAAGGTGGAGCTTGAGCTTCTCACGGAGCAGAAAGTCCGTGATTCTCTCAAGGAAAAGTACGCCATGGCAATATCAGAGCGACGCCACTTTGCTTCCCTTCTAAAGGCTTTCCAGGTCAGCTCAATATCCATGAAACACATATTATGACAAGCTGCATTAGCTAGACATGGTCATGTAGCATTCATACATAAAAGTTGGAAATATCGACACATGGAAGCAAAATCCAAATGTCTGAGGTACCTCTCTGAGAGTGGTGGTCCCCCCTTTCCAGGCTTGCTGTACTGGGGACCTCCACTACATCTTCATTCTTTCTTTAGATACCATATTTGATAGGTTTTCTGTTGGCATTATAAAATTATTGGACAACTCCATGTTTATCGTCATTCATGATTTAATGCTGTATATATTTGGATTTGCCTACAACCTTCTTATACTCAGACACTTCTACAGTCAATTGTGCCTAATACAGCATTAAATCATTCTTTTACAAATTCAATTCATTCGGGTGTCTACTTCATTATGTAAGTATATACTTCAAAAAAAAATATTCAAAACTTGTGCATTTTGCAAGTGACTGTAGGTACGACAAGTATGATATCTTCATTTGCCTACAATACTGAGATCTGCGGTCACACAGATACAATGGAATTGAAACAGTGAAAATCTGATCCGTGGCAGTGGTTCCCAGGAATTTACATGTGCTGCTCTGATGGACTCTTTTTAGATTCAATTATGCATGCAATACATACGGGTTCTGTAACTTCTGTTTTAGATAAGGTGTTTTGTCTGAAAGGTTTTTATCTTTTCATACTACTGAAGGGCCTGTATATTTTTTTTTTCCAGGAGAGTGCACGAAAAGCAAGAAGCTCCGGTCCATACAAAATTTAACTGTTCCTGAAGCTCTGAATCTGTGACACTTCTCTGGATGTTCCTTTCATCTGCAATGGGACCAATTGAAGCTCTTAAAAGCATGTTTTTTTTTAACCATCTGTTAATATGCACTTCATCATTGTATATCAATGTTTTAAAAACTGAACGGTTGATTGATTCAACCACGACGACTTATTTGAAATTGGAATGTGACATTATTGTACACCAATTTAAAAATACAAAAAAAAAGAGAAAATTTCAGAAAATATTATAACTGTTTATATATATTTTAATTAAGTGTTTGTATAACATTATCGTAATCTTTTTTTCTTTTTTTTATACCAAATGACAATTATTCTTTTTATAGTTTAAGAACCAGCTGTAGCCAAATCTTATAATCTACTTTTTCATTTTTAAACTAGTTTTTCTTTATTACTAGGCCAAGCAATCATTTAATTATTAGAAAATACAAACGTTAAAATGTTACTCGCACACGTAGTCATATTTGCAGTCGAATCATGTTCTGAATTTTACCAACCACATAGTCAAATGAATTAAAATGTATTTTTATTTTTTTTCTTATAGGATATATATATGTATGTATGTATCACTGTTAACAATTTTCATACAAAAAAACCCTAAAGATTCAGGAACCTATCAGTGCACCCACTTCTTCCAATCACAGAAGCCAAAAAGAAAATTAAAAAACACATAAAACACACTGCACTGGTCTGTACATGCATGTTATATAACCACAAATTTCCAGAGACAGTTGTTCCTTGAATGATAACCCACTCAATGTCAGTGGACCCATTCTTTCTTTCTTTCTTTTTCTTTACCACGTTCATATGTTTTAGTACCCAACACAAATGATTCCCTCCCTCCCTTGTGATTGGATGTCTCCATCTCCACTGTTTCATAACACCTTGTCCACTTTCATAGCTGACTATACTAACAGTTTAAATAAATTTTTTTTTGGAAAAACAAAAAACATGAAAACATGCATATGTGACATTCTTAATATATATAATATAAACTATATAAAAGTTCGATGTTACTTTCGTTTGCCCACATAAGCTTTGTCTCATGTCATCTAATCATTCTATCTAGACAAACAACCTTTAATGTTCTCTTGTATTTATTTTTGGTGGTGGTGGTGGTGGTATCTTATCAGCCACTTAAACAAAAGCCAAAGAACAAGACAAAAGAGACCTACTCTCCACAAAAGGACACCCAACCTCAGCCGTCCGATCTTTCCATCCGTGTCTCGTTCGGAGGAAACACCAAGAACTACCTCCCCCCACCTTCTCTGCTGCACGACTTCCGAGGCAATGAACTGACAAAAGAACTGATGAGATTCAATTTTAATTTAATCTTGTCTTTCTTGACATCATGATAAGATGAGAAACTGTACATGTCAAGAGAATTCAACAATAAAAGGTGCAAACACTGATAAGTGTTATTTATGACTTCATATGTTTAACGATCGAGGATGATGATCTCATTAGATTTTATCAATTTTATTGTCAAGTACCATTCATATTATACTTTAATCAATTGAAGATTTTTTTAAGTCCCCATAAATTATATGATTTAATGATTGATTTATCACTTCTTTATATTATAATTTAAGACTTAAGATTTGAATGATATGTTACTTATTAATCTTTAAAGAGACATATCACTAAATTATTTGATTTTCTTATTAGTCTTTAAATAGAGTACAAAGGAATATGCCGTTTAAAACTGTGGACTTAATAAAAAAAATATTGATCACAAAATCAAATAGTTCACACGGAGGACTTAAAAAATAAAATCCCTCAATTGAAATACAAAACATTGAGATCACCAAACCAATGAGACGACACAATTCACATCCCATCAAACAATGGTTGTGACGATGGTACAGCTTAATCACCCCGTGTTCCTCAGATGCACTGTAAGTTATTCTTCCAGAATATTCTTCTTATACACATACATAATATGATATAATATAAACATCATAAGTTCCTCATACGGGACCCTATTTAAAGTATCCAAAAAAAATCGAATCGAAAGTCCAGTCTCTTCTTTTGTACTCTCCCAAACACGACGAGCTAAAATACAACGAACCGTTTTGTTTGCATGCATGCAAATAATAATAAATAAATACAACAAACATTCCCACCATCACGTCCAATCATATTTTCCACACTTAAAAAGTGAACATGTTTTCATTTCATTCTAATCTATTGTTATTGTTTTTTTGTTTTTATTTTATTTTGCATGTTGTGCACGCTTATCGAGGCAAGTGCGCCGTCGAAGAGCCTAGCCTTGAGCCCCAGGTACTCCCCCCACATCACCGGCCGGTACGCCGCCGCCTCCCGGCCGGGCCCCACCAGCGTCGGCGCCGGCGACACCCGCACGTGCGACGGCGGCCCGCAGAGGTACGCCACCGAGTACCGGTGCCGGTCCCGGTCCACGACCGCCCGGTGAACCACGCTCTCCCACCGGCCGTTCGATATCACGTGGAGGAGGTCCCCCACGTGGACCACCAGCGCCCCCGGCACCGGTGGGACCCCCACCCATCGGCCATCACGGTGGAGGACCTGGAGCCCGACGGAGCCGGCGGTCTGGTGGAGCACGGTGAGGAGCGTGGAGTCCGTGTGGGCGGCTAGGCCCATCGCCCGCCCAGGATCAGGACAAGCGGGATAAGAGTTGAGCTGTATCACCGCCGGCCCACCTTGGAATTCACGCGCGTCTCGCTCATCGAGGCCAAAGGAGGCCAGCGCCAGGCCCATCAGCCTCCCTGTCAGATTCTCCATCGCTTTCTCGTACTCACCCATAGTCTCACTGCATGACATAAATCCTATCAGGTCTAGTCAATTAAAAAATATCTTATTTGTTATCTAATTTCATTATTCAAATTCAAATTATAAATTTTGAAAAAAAAAAAAGTGATAGCAGATAAAGATAACAAAAAAATACAGAGTTGACGCGTTGGTCTGACGGTCTCCCATTAGAAGAAACATCTAACTAAAAGAAATTGTTAAAAGAGGAACACTAACAATATTTAATGGAATCTAAAACTGACTGAACTGACTCACCAGAAACTGGTGTGATCGGCCCGATCAGACCAGAGGCGGCGGGCGTGATCCATCGGGGGACCACCGACGATGGTGAACCCCTCGGACCAGAACCGCTTGTCGAAGAATCTGGAGATCCTGGCCGGGCCGAAACCGGAGACGCCGTTGGGGGAGCGGGCGGCGAGGAGCTTGCGGTGCGTGGGGAGGGAGAAGAGGCGGGTGGTCTCGGACAGGACGCGGTGGAGGAGGTCGGGGGGGACGCGGTGGTTGATGACGTGGAAGGCGCCCCAGTGGAGGCAGGCGAGGCCTATGGAATGGACGGCGTCGGGGGAGTCAAGGTCGATGATGGGGAGATGAGACTGACCGTCTGATCGGTGGTCGTCGAGTGGGGTCCACGCGTAGGAGTCCGGGAGAGAGTCCGCCGAGTGGAGGTCGAAGTGGTGTTGGTGGGTGGTTAGAAGAGAAGGCATGGTTTGTGGGGTTAGAGAGAGAGAGAGAGAGAGAGAGAGAGAGAGAGAGAGGGAGGGAGAGTGGGTTTAGAGAGAGTGGTTAGTGGTGGAGGGTTTGTGTGGATGGAGGGGGTGGGGTGTATATATAGAGGGGAAGTTTAGTGAGATGTGGGGGTGGGGAAGGATGGAAAGTGAGGACAAAAGGTAGGGTTTCTTTTTCTAATTTTTTGGATGGATTGGTGGAATTAAGAGGGGAGAGGAACTGGACAAAAAAAAGGAGTAATAAATAAAAATATATAGGGAAAAATCCATATACTCCCCTGTAAACTGTATGAAATCCATATAGCCCCCTGACTTTTCTCAATTCCGTGAATTAAATTTTCTTTGATAGATTATGATTATGATATGAATATTCTATCTGATTAATCCTGGTTAAAAACATAGTATAAAAAAAACATACAATGTGTTAAAAATGTGAAAAATTCTTTACATTTTTAACAAATTGTAGGGGATTTTTGGTATATTTGTTTGTCAATCTGAGTTAACCAAACAGAATATTCAAGTAATATTCATCATCTGTCAGCGGAAGTTTAACTCGGGGGGTTATTTGGATTTACATGGGTGTTTTCAAGGGGTTATGAATTTTAGGAAAAGTCGGGGGTTATATGATTTCAAACAATTTACAGCATTTGGATTTTTTGAATATAGGAATCTATGTTTCTTGTTTGTGGGGCAAGTGTCTGGATTGGGAAATCAGAGCCTTTGTATTTATACTCGATTTGTTTTGCAGTGTTCGAATTCGGTTAGGATTGACTTTAGTCTTATCAAATTACACAGTCAATTATTGAGTCAGATGTCATTCTCTTATTAGATCAAGTAAAACATGGATATATAATTATTATCTATACTTATGTGACTATTTTGTCTGGACAAAAAATTTGTACGCGAAACCGGGGTAAATGAATCATTATTATATGCTATTCATATAATCCAACCAATGTCATCCAAATAATTTATTTGGGCAATTTAATTTATTTGGTAATTACTTGGAAGTGGAGGATAAGAGCCTGGATATATATACCCACATATTAAAGATCCCTTAGAATGGATTGGGGTTTAAAAAGTCAGTTCTTTTGTCATACTCTTTGTATTAAAGAGTCATTGTAATTGCAGTAGTAGTCATACTCATTGGTCCAATACCTTGTCAAAATCTGTACAACACTTGGGATACTGATAGTTGTCCTGGATGATACATATTATCAATGAGTCCAATGAGTAAATCATTATTAGTACTATAAAGATATGAATCCACACGAATCTAAAAAATAAATTATAGATCAGAAATCCACGAGCTCACATACAAATGATATGAGCCAGGGTGGCGTCTCTTACCACTAGGTAATTGGCATGTTGGACTGTATTTAAATTTGCATTATGCTCCTCACAAAAAAACACAAAATGTATTGATTATATATCTAAATGAATTGAATGCAGAAATGATTGTAGAAGTGTATGAGTGTAACAAGGCCGGATACGAAATAATCAATCTGTCATTGACAACCATGTTGGCTTGTCTTGTTCCAAGTAGGAAAACATCCGTATCAGAATAGTTATACAAGTTCCAGGCTATAAGACAGAATGCCATCCAATGGACATGTTGATAATAGGGGACATTTTTCATTATCCAAGCATCTGTATATATTAATGCATGTCTCTGCTCAGAATTTTTTTAAAAAAAACAAAAAAGTAAAAGAAAAGGTTGCACATTAGAAACTACTGTAAAAATCCATGGGGGTGTAGGGACACATGAAGTGGAAATGGAAATTTTTATAAATTTTTATAAAATAACTAGAAGGGTTGTGTGAATTAATTTTGCATCAGTCCTGCTTCATGGGCCTAAAGTTTAAGTTTTATTGAGAGTTTTTCGTTCCAAAGAAAAACAATATTTATTGATCGATAATGTATAACCACCTCCCAATACAACACTATCTTTTGAAAAAAAATCATTTTTTACCCTCCAATGCCATCCACTACTTCAAAAATTCATCCGGCTGACCTCATCTTCGGTAACCAGTGTCACCGCCATTGGATTCATCTCGTTGCCCTCTATCATATCATATGAGAGATGGATTGACTACCTTTCGAGTCCTCTTCCCGCATCCACCTCCACCTTTTTTCATATATAATTACAAATACAGATGGGATGTATTAGAATTTCAGACACATATATAGATGAGTATATTAGTTTTTTCAAATACAGATACAGATACAAATTTAGATACAATCCTATGTTAGTTTTTTCAGATACAAATATACATAAAAAATTTCAGATACAGATACAGATGTGTATATAAAGAATTATATGTGTGCCATCTCATGGGGTTTGTGATCGAGTCTATAAATTGGGGTCCAAAAATTATTATTGAATTTTCATTTATAAAAGGATAATTGTGAATAGAGTTTGGTTAACGAGTGCTCTTCTCACAAATAATTATTTCCAAATTACTAGAACATGTGATTTTTTAAAAATTTTGAAAAAAATGGGAAACTCATGATTTCTAATATTTATGTTTAAATATCATCATAATTCCTTTTTCATATCTTTTAATGTTAAAATAATTTTTTTTCATAATTTTTTTTTTTACATTTTTAGAGGAGTAGTTTTTTAGATTTCTAAATATATTAAATGACTTTAAGTTGTTGATGTGGTGTTAATAAAAGAGAATGCAAATATTTATGATTCATGCATTTTTTAAATAATAGAAATAAATAAGCATTCAGGGCATTTAATAACAAAACCCTTTTGGATAATATTAATTTATTTTTGGATATAACCTTCACACATTATTTTGTTTAATTTATAAGGGTGAAATTAAGGTGAAAATCATGATTTTGATGACTTTAAATTTGATTTTCTCTTCTTTTAGTAAATATATTAGTTTGCTTCGTTAATTTGTTTAAAAAATGAATTTATTTATTTTTTAAAATGAAATAAAGGGTAAATTCAATTAGTTGGGCTATTTGCCATAATAACTATCTAGGTAAATAAGACTAAATAATAAATGGACACCCTGAAATTTATATGTTACCATCCATGTCAAATTAATGCATAAATTTTATTCTAAAGAATGTACAAAGTACATGAACAATTTTTTAAATGGTATGTCTATTGCAGTTTTCTAATTTGGATTCATATCTTATCTTGAAAGTTAAAAAGTTCAATAAATAAAAATTTAGTATAGAAATGCAATCTAACATAAATTTGGGGACAACTCATTTAAGCAACACACAATAACTGTGGCCAATTTAATCATTTGTCAAATTCAAAGATAAATATGAACAATTCAAATGATGAGTGGGCAATATGACTTTCAAGTGATTGGGCTCCACACCTAGAGATGGAATAGCTTGTAATAATTATATATATAACCAATTCATATACACATACATATGCACTCATCTTTAGGTTTGTCTCTTCTTCTCTTTTTTTTTTGGCACTTTTAAGGTTTTTTTTTTTTTTTTTAATTATTAATGAATGACACCAAGAAAAAACATGATATATGGATTGAGATGCTCATGCACATGCCATGCACGTGGGCAAGATATGATACCCAAATGAGTGGGGGCAGAAGAAAGACAAGAAGGAAAGATTTGAGAGAAGGGACAGACACAAAAAGTGGTCACCACTCATTTTGTTCTACACATCTCTCTACACATGAATCTGTATCTGTAAAGTAAAAAAAGAACATATATTTCTCAAGTTAGGTATAGCCATATCACATAAGATATTAGCTTTGTAAATTTTCTTTTATCCAGACAGGAGGCTCCATGAATATCCCATGCTGGATAATTCTTCGATACGGGTTTGAACAACTTTAAAAGTATATGATTTGCAAGAATCTTACTTAATTGAAAGCATTTCCAAACACTACTACGGGTCCTAGCTTTTGAGGTAACAAAAAAAAAAAAAAAAAAATTTTTGTGTGTGTGTTTTTAAGTCAAAAGTTGTGTTTCAAACTCATTTTCAAACGTAGCAAATCAAGGAACAACAAATTACATGAATAATTTTGTGGGTTTTCTCTTGAGCACTAATTCACTCAGTCCATTTTGCAGCTCTGTTTATAACTCAAAAATGGTCCCCCAAACGTGTATACATTGCCCTTGTATGAAAATTAAAAAATTATTTTTCTAAAGGAAAAAAAATATTAGTGTATCTTAATATATTTATAACATTATGTACGTCAATGATGATTTTTTTTTATATAAAAAGTGATGGGAGTAGCAGGGCTAGACGTATCATTTTCTTTATTTCTTTTATGGTGATTTCATCGTTTGATGGTTTTTAACATAATTTGAATGTCAGTTTGTGGTAGGTTCAATTCTATTATTATGTGGTCTGTATAGATCTGCACCATGACACAAGACCACAAAATACAAGTTTGGTGGTTGAATTTGTCACTTGACTGGAAAATCTGTTGTCCTAAATTTTGAAGGACAAAAATCATTATGACCAACAACTTATCAAAATATTTGCGAAATTGGAGCCTCATGAGAATAAAATTGGACAACTATAATGATATAATGGTTTGCACTGAAAAAGGAAGAATTTAATAGGTGAATGTGAAATATATATTAATAAGTTGTTGAGAACATGTGATTTAATTTTAAATTTGTTTACATAAAAATGTCATTAAGTGGTATAGAATAAAAAATTCAAATGAATGCGAACCAAAACATAGATTCTGATTAATATATACTTAAATACTATAACTGCTTTTGTTTTCTGAATAGTATATCTCAACATAATAGTTATCTAGCACTGAATAACAATCCGACTAAAAAAAGTATGTTTCCTTTTAGGTCTAAGTTATTAATAAGTATAAGACCTGGACACTTTAAACTGTATAACTAATAAGATAAGATAAGATTAATCACACTAAAGGCTTCCTCTTTTACCCAAAAACACATTAAACCCCCTTTAGAAAATAATACGCGTATTTAGCATAGATTGATGTTTTAAAACAAATCCAATTATTATTTTTTAGTTATCAGAAGGCATAAAAGCTATTCCTGCTCCCCATCCCTAGTGGAGCTTATGTTAACTTAATCAAGCATAAATCCATACAAAAACGCTGATACACTCTTGTCATCCCTATATTCAAGCATATTCCTGATCTAGTATATGAAATCTCTAATAATACATAGTCAGTAGGTATATATACTCCATTAGAAGAAAAAAATGTAATAAATATGCATTCAATTCATTCAAGTATATACGTTAATTTATTATTTCACAAAATATGTACATCATACAAGTCTATAATTTTATTTTTTAAAAAAATCCAAAATGCGTCCAAACTGTAAAAGGGACTACATACTGAGCATTAACATTTTCCTCTTTTCATAGGATCATAATAGTTTAATCCAATTATAAAAATCTCACTGATAATCAGTTATAAAATCATGTCAGATTTTGTAAGGAAAGCCTTTTCGACATAGATCCATGGCCAATAGCAATCCCACATTTGTCTTTGCCCCCCAAAACACTTTTAGGGACAACCATTTAAAAGCAGATTAACACAATTACATGGCCAAACAATCCATACTCCTATCCTTATTTAAAAATTTATTCCCTACCCAAATGGGGTTTAAAGCTCTTGGAATATGTCATGTGGCAATGCAAGTTGTCATGGATCGATGTCTAATTGTCTGAACAAAGCCCTTCAAAGACAACCTTCAAACTTTTAGTATTGGTTGTCAGATGAACCAAATCAATCCATTTTTCTCTCCTACTAGGATGAATGAAAAACTCACTTTTCACATAAAGCATATTTTTGTTAGATTCCTGAAAAATTGCTTTTTATAACTAAAAGTTTGTTTTCCACTTTCTTCAAAAGTTCATATCATTGGGAGTATTTGCAAAAGAGTTTGGATTAAACATGATTCTTGCAAAATCAGACTCTAAAAGCTACCCAAACTCATTTCCAAATGTTGCCATATGTTAAAGATATTATTTTCAACTATAGACAACGGAAAACTTTACCAAAAAAACTATAGACAATGAAAAATTTTCAGTAAAAGGTGGCGGTGAAAAGACAATGCACTAGGGTGAAATCTCCAAGTTCATTCTCAGCTATTTCTAAACTGAATGCATATTCATTTCTCCTTAAAGACGAACAAAATAATGTGGGAAAGCATACAAAAACCAACTTAACTTACCCACATGAAGAACAAGAACCGCAACAAAAATGTGCCATCACCAAATCCAAAAGAACCTTGTATTCCACCCACATAAAGCCTTTCAGTGATAACAACAATCAGCTCTGTCTGCTTGATTTGCATCAAGAACTAGAAACCCTGCACAAAGGATAGACATGTTATGAATATTCATATTTTCTTTTCATCTGGTATCTTTAACCTTTGGTTTCATCAGTTGCACAAATTACACTTGTTACATGTAAGAAAATGAATAAGACCGAGGTAGAAATAATGAGGTGTCTCGATATATCGGAGATCTGAAATTAGCATGACTCGTGTTTTCAAGAAAGCATCTTCTGCATCTTTGCTTGCAGATAATGCCATATCATATCGGAATTAAAACCAAGATAAAACCCCACTTCAAATTTCCAGCATCAGTCAAATCATAAAAAAAGCTCTGAATCCCTCAACTTAAGAAACTTCAAAAAAAACTTTCCTGGTTTTGCATTTAGCAGTAACGAGAATGTCCATAGTTGAGTTCTCACATTGGGGTGTTCCAAAATACTGCAATGTGAAGTGAATTAGAGGCAGAAAATGCTACTGTTGAAAGAGAGGATGATATATTTTCCCGAAACAGATATAGTGGGCGAAGAGCAGTATCAAAAAACACTTCAGTAAAAAATTAAAAACCATTCATTCAACAAATTTGAAAACCAGTGGCCTCCTATCATACCTTTTTTTTTCTTCACTACATGGATCTGCTGCCTAAGTTACATGTCTGGCATCTTCGACTGGCCTGCTTGTTTGGCCTTCTATGTCACATGTATCATCCAAAAGTTCATAATCAGCATAGCTCTTTATAAAAACAACGGTGATTGCAAAGATATTTAAAAAGGGAATATAAGATGTCACATACCATTAGTTTGTTTTGGTGAATCACCAACTGATACTCGTGGTACATGATCATGACTGGAATTTCCTGGGATAGATAGTTTAGTATGTGTATTTTGGGAGAACAACTTGCTCGTACTTATGTCATTTTGGCTAGCGAGTACTTTGGCTTCATTGAGAGGGGAAAGTGATGTAGGCTTTGGTGAAAGTGTTGTGGACCATGATCCTCCATTTGATCCAGCCAAAGCCATTATGATATCCGCCTGTTATAAATGGAGGACTAATTAATACTCTTAACCATACTATGCTGGTTTAAAAAAAAGGAAGCCCATTATCCAAGAAATTCCATTATATAGGAGAAGTGGAGAACCATACAAAAATGAAGGTAACATTTGGTGAATTTTCTAGGTATAAAGAACAGAAATATCAACAGAGAGAATTGGAATTAAAAAATGGTTTAACTTCTCACATGCTCATGAGAGCATCAGAATCAAATTACTAAGCACCAAGTATGTATGGTATATATTTGTCACGATGTTTGTCTCAGGAGTATCAAAACTAGATCATTAAGCATCCTTGGCTATGTACATCCTCACAATGATAGATATTATCGAGTCTTTCAAAACTGCACGTTCTTTGCTGCTGCAGAAGATAATTTTGATGATCCAAGTGTCATCAGATCAAAAACCAACAACCATTTTTATTTTCAATGTATATTTCAGAAAATACATCTTCTGATCTATATCTAACAAACGGCTTTGTGTGTCTCACTTTTGACACCCAAACATCTTAGAGAACGATTATTGAAATCTGCTAATAAAGCTACATTGCAACAAGAGTATCCATATGTACCTGCAAGCATGTTCACAATGAGAACTCTATCACTATGTCAATGGAGTCAACCAAGAATTAAAGAAATTTAGAGAAATCGCAGATAAATTCATTTAAAAGACCTTTGTTCGGATAAAACAATCTCTTGTCACATGAGTTATCATCTCATGTATAAAAAAATATGTTCAAGCAGTAAAGTTCAATGTTGAAATAAAAAAGAAATTTTTTTCAACAACTGAGAGATTTCTATCAAACATATTAGTTTTTTTGTACAAGATTATGAACATGGCCCAATATCTATACTCAGCTTATCAAAGAAGAGAGATGAAAAAAAAGGATTTGAAATGGTTCTCTCAGATTAAATCATTCGTATCGGGAAAAAAAATGAACCTCAAAATTTTCCTTGCTAATGCCTTGCTTATGGATCTCAAAAGTTTTTAAAGATCATCAACAATTAGATATAAGGCTTTAATTATTTTTATAACCTAGCATATGATTTCTACAATTACTGGGTTGACTTCTAAGTTCAAACATTATCGAATAAATGAAGACATGGTAATCCCTCAATTATAACAACGATTTATACTATGATCAACATGAAAAACAACATTCTATCTTATATCATGAAGACTGAACTAGGAAATGATAGTACACTACATGCACTTGTTTCTGCTGATTCTCCTAATGCGATTGGATTTAGTACCAAGTTCTTGCGCAATGCAAAGACTCCCAAAATGACAACCATAACTAAATACAAAAACAATTGAAAATGAAATTTTATGACACAGGGTGTTTATTGTAGATATAGCAAAAAACAAAGAGAGGAAGGGGGGGAAGTAAGCTTCCTTCCCCACAGAAACAAATCATAATGCAACGGAAATGGATAATATTTAGCTGACCTTATTGGGATGGACATCATCAAAGACATGTGCTTGGCCAGCATAAAATATTGTCATCTGCCGTGTAGCAGTTGTTAGGTTATTGCGACTGAAATAAAAACAGTGTTAAGAATGGCAACAAATTGTCTTGGTCGGAAGGGAAGAAATAAATATGAATGGCAGAAAAATCTGAAAATCAGTTAATATTCCCAGCCAAAAAAGTCCATTAACTTAGCAACCCATCTGAACTCAGTCTCCACCACAGAAGAGACACAAGGGTTCCGTGCAATCTCTTTAACTCAGTCTCACACATGCATTTGGGGTCAGTTAAATAAGGTGACCTGACCTCTCTTGCATATACAGGTTTACAATTTACAATGGGAGTTTATATTTTACAACGTGAGTTACATTGTGAACAACACAGAAGCCCCCGGGGTAGAAAGAATAAATTAATAAGGTACTAAGGTGGGCTCATCCATGTGAAAATCATAAAAAGGAAATATATGATGGACACCCACATTGCAGATTCTTCTAACTCATACCCAATCCTGTTATTTTCTGCAAAGATAAGGATTACGGCCTACTACGTAATAAGATGTCTCACTCTTCATTTCATCCTTGATTAGAGGATATAAGAAAACAAGATTTACCTTGGTGTGTTAGAAAAATCCATTTCAGTGCCTTGAAGGGTGGACCTTGCTCTGTTGCTATTACATAAGGCTCCAGTCGAATTTCTATCAGCATTTTCAGTGCAGGGCTTAACAATATCTAAGATTTGCGATCCCTTTATGCCTGTTCTAGAACCTTCGTCAGCAGCAGGAGGAGTAACAAGTGTTGCACCCATACAGCTGTCCCGATATGCATACGAGGATGATTTATCACCATACGGACTGAGCTGTGAAAAGCGTGAAGGATGATGGGGCATATGCACTGGATTCATTGGTGGCAGTGGGTGATCCCATTTAGAGGAGATTGAATCCATTCTACTGTTTATGAATGGATGAGAAGAGGAAGAAGTCATTCTTGGAGGTTGTATGGAGTGCGGGATGTCATCAACATGGGGTCTTCTTTGCCGTGCAATCAGAGTTTCCTTTTCAAAAACCTGCATTTTCCAACACCATGACAATACGGATTGTAGCTTTCCTGTGTTAATTAGTTTTATGGAAGATCAAATGAAACAAAAAATGTCATATACTTTCACATGACGAGAGCTTTCACAAGAACTTGAGGCCATGTTAAGCATGTGCTCTCTTGTCAAATCCATAAAAGACGAGTCAGAATTGCTTCTCTTTCTCCCTGAGAGTCTGCCATCTGTATCAAACCTGTGGGAATGCATGCCTTCAAAGTTTTTCTCCATTTGTATCTCTATCAATGAACAGAGACAAGATGAAGGTCAACAGAATCACTAAGCATGATTGACCATTCCATGATCAATGGAAGTAGCACAAGAACTCAAATAATATTGTTTTGATTCATGCCACAAGAAAAACTAGCAAAATCAAGCTCAAGTAACACTTCCAGATTTAACAGCTTATGTAAGGATTCTTCAAAGAAACTCTGTGGTACTGGAGAAGGCCCCATAGTCAGTTTCTCATAAATAAATAAAAAGGCGACAATGCGAAATACAATGTAAAGTCACAAATAGCAGAAAAGTATGTTATGTAGTGGAGAAGCAGTACTGATACTGTAGTAGTGGAGAAGCAGTACTGACACTGTAGCAGTGGAGAGTCATGGTGTCAGTGGAGAGAGTGGTGGTGTCCCTCAATTTATCACACTTAAACAACATCCAAAACAAAACCTTACCATAACATTTTAAATGCACCCAAAAAAAGCCTAATATCATACCAAAAAAAGAAAGCTGACCAGAAATTGACAAAGCAACAGCATTTGAAATATCAAGTGAAATAAAATAAACATCAGGTTTAATACAAACTTCGCATTTTATGAAAACAGCTCAAATATAAAAGCATACTAATGAACACCATTTATCTTTATACTACATTTTATCAATTAAAGAAGTATCTCAAATAACCGATATTTATAAAATCACATGAATAATACAGTTAAACACTCTACAGATCAAACAAAATCACATTAATGAATTTGTTTATCAATAAAACACTCTCACAACTAAAAAAATCATATAATTAATCCATTCATCAATAAAATGCACTCTACAGATAAATCAAAATAAAAATAATGCACCCAAAAATCAAGAAACCAATCTTTATATTATAGACCAAACCAAACTAATGAAATCCATCAATTAATAAAAAAAATCACTCTCTGCACCAACTTCACCATTTCCAAAGAAGCATCTCTAACAAAAGCATACTGATGAAATAATGAGTTCATTCATCAAAGAGTGCAAAACGGGGGGAAAACATTCTCTTATATATAGCTCAAACAAAAATGTAATAATGTACCAAAAAAAAAAAAACCTTTAACCAATCAAATAAAGCACCTCTACAACTAAAACAAAATCATGTCAATGCCCAAACCAAAAGACAAACGATCATGAAATCCATTACTAAGAAAGAAAGAAAAAAAACACACACACACACACACTTTTCACACAAACCAAAAGAAATAAACGATCACGAAATTCAATAAAACGCATTTCACCGATCAAAAACCAAAGGAGACAAACCCACAAGAAACTAACCCGAACCCAGTTCAGAACCCCCGGAGACGGGCCCGCCTGCGCCGGAAGATGACGCTCCGCCGCCACCGCGGCGTCCTCCGGCGACGGGGGTAGGGCCGAGGAAGTCGTGGAGGACCGGATTCTCCTCCTCCTCCTCCATCATCGCCACCGCCATTGCTTCCCTTCTGTACTCATTCACGTATATATAAAGCAAGACCTCTCTCTCTCTTTCTCTCTCATTTTCAGACGGACAAAATAAAGGTAAAGCCGACTTGTGCGCGTGAAAGAGAGAGATTTCGAAGCACTGAAAAGCAATAGTTCGTGTTTTTTTTTAATTTAATTTTGAGTTCCGAAAACAATAGTTTTTTGCAAAAGAAGAGAGAGAGAGAGACGCAAAAAGACGAATTGCATTTTTGATTCGGTTTGTGGTCACCGCTTTGTGAGAAAGCAATTGATCGAGTCTGGATGCAGTACACCTGTATCCATCAGTATTATCATATTTAACTGTACAGATTATGAATTGAACTGTGAATATACAGTGATATTGTACCTAACAATTGCTTGTAGAAAGCGCTAGTCAGATGGTTGAAAGCGGATTAAAAATCAATCAATCACATTTTAAAATAATACATATAATATACATATTATATATATAATAATTTTATATTATAAAATAATGATAAAGTAACATCAAAACAAAATTATTAATATAAACATGATAGAATATATAATATATAAAATAATTAAATAACGTATTGGTCAACTATGATTAATGGGAAAAACACAATTTAACTTACAAATGTATCATTTTAAGCTATTGAAATGTTAGAAGAATCAGTGCTTTGCTTGAAATAAATAAGAACGATGAAAATAAGGAACATTTTTTAAAAGATGAAACTATAGAAGTGATAGATTTAGGTAAATATGATTTAGAAAATTCATTCAACAAAGAATATATTTGACTTAGAACATTAAAATTAATCACTCATTATTTTGGATTTGATGTCAGGTTCGGATTATTTGAATCCTCAACTCAAATCTAACCTGAATTGAGTTTAAATTGCTCAGATTTGAGTTCAGGTTAAACTCAAATACTAAAACTCCAACTCAAACTCATCCAAAAGTTTATTTGGGTTGGATTCAATCCGCTTAAGTTGCACCTAGTATTGAAGGCTCTGTAACAGAAAGAGACCCTTGATTCATGCATTCACACCTCATATCTCATTTGCAGATATTTTGATTTTTGTTTTTTTGAAATATATAGCCCCATTTGGATGGTGGGGTATAAACTGGATAAGAATCATAAAAGAGAAAATGTTTGGTTAGTGCCTCTCTAATGTGATACTTTATTTTAGATGACCAACTGTAATTTGGAGGACATGAAATATTATTCCAATTCAACTCTCATTTAGAGAAAAAAAAACTGTACTTTATCACACAAAACATAAATTTTATTAGAAACTATAAGCAAGATAACATATATATAAAGACTAACCCGTTTATAACTCAGAAATTGACACCCAAATAGGATTGACAACAATAATATTCCGCTTGTAGCCAACCCAATGTCTGCATTGATGATTGATTGACAATGAAATTGTACTAGGCATAGGCTCATATAAAAAAATTCAGAAAAAAATCTAACAATTGACCTAATGCTTCCATTACCAAAGTAAAAAAATAAAAAACTATATTACATGAAGGAAAATGTTACACTCGGTCATATTTTCAATCCCAAACACAGTCAGTAAGTGTGTGTGTATATAATCACATTCATCATCGAAAGAGGTATGTGTTTTTTTTAATATGAGATATAAATATATATCTTATTATAATGAGTGGAGAGGGCTAATGAAATATATCTACACTTGGATTTATAAAAATGACTGAAGGTAACAATGCGCTTACAAGAATTACAAGAATTACCCAATCCATATACGTGTGGAGAGAAAAATAGCAGCTGCATCCAATAATCAATAAAAAAAATGCAACTGTTGGATGTAATCTATAGTATACACCAATAAAAAATAATCCCCTATAATACAATTCCTTTTTGTTTATTGCAAGGAAGAGGAATGAATATTCTACAGCAATACCAACATTTTTAGAATAGTTCATCACTCCACATATTAAACAGTAAGAGATAAAAAGTCTTATGGCATCACCTAATCATCTCCTCTGGAAGTTCAAGTATCTGATCGCAAAAGCGAAGATCACTGCAAAGATCATAGAGAAACCAACCACCATGAATCCGACAAAGAAGAGCCTGTCGTGCCTGAAACCAAAATGCTCTTCGAGGAAGGTCCCCACTCTTATGGTGCTGACGCCATCAGCCAACTTCATTGGTTCATCCACGTCTCCAAATTGCGATGTCAGGAGTCCATACAGACTCCATGCCATGGGGTTGGCCCAGTAGTACCATCTCCACCAACCTGGTAACCTCTGAATTACACAAAGCAGATTTTATCGGGTGCTCATACACTTAGTCATTCATGCAATCCTAATTATATAAAATCTCTACTCACATTGCAGAAAATGTAGAGCAAATGATCTCATAACCAAAAGTTTAACTAATTTGGTGACCCAAGCTTTTGTGGACCAATCCTAAAAGATAGCACTCTTGCCCATGTCCAAAAGTGATAGGATGACATGTCAAGTTTTTGGTCACTGAATCAGGACTCAAATGTAGAAAGGTATGCATTCAATTCATTTGAGTATTTTGTGAAAGCATGTAATTCATTAAACAACAATATATTTCAGCAAAAAAGTCAAAACATGTATGGACTGCAAAAGGGTTGAGGGTCATATTTTTGAATTTTTTTAGTAGGTAGTGGTACAACTATTTAGTACAATGTCTATCGCAACCAACTATCAAATGTGGGATAGCGATTTGAAATCCATTACCTTATGCGTGATCATGAATCCACTGAAGAGGTTCCACAAAGTATAAAATGGGGCAGCTATGATCGGTGCCACATTATGGTTTGGAGTGATTGATATCGTCATCATGCCGAAAAATGTGAAGTACAGTAAAGTGAAGTACATGAAAAACATGTACCAAAGAAATTTTGTTGCGGACCATTCAAATGCTGCCAAGGAGTAAAATATTGTGCCATAAAAGAGAGTCTGTATTAACACATATGGGAATTCAATGGCCACCTGTCAAACAGAAAATATTTTCCCAGTTAACCATAGAACTAGATATTCTATACTTTAAACATCTTTCACGCAAATGTGGTCCACAATTTCCTCAACAAAAACATATCATCTTCCTTCCTACTTGAACTATAATATTGAGGATATATTATTAATATTGGTATATGGTATTTGATAGATGGAGACACAAATATATAAATGAGGGGAGATGGTGGGAGACGAAGGCTTGAAATTCATATTTTATAGGATGAGATTCCTAATTTATTATCCTTTGAACAGTCAATTATGGACTTTTGAGTTCTAGAAATTTATTACCCAGAATTGCTTTGCCACTATTACCTTGTGTCTTATATCAGCTCCCAATAAGACTCTCATCCATATTCATGGAATTATTCTTATGGAAGGTGGTGATTTTAATGGGAAAATGCCAGATGCAATCAGAAAAATATTGTGAGCTTTACTCATTGGATTAACTAATGGTGGCATTTCAAGAATTTGATTTGAGATACTACTTTCAAACTCTGTATGCTATACCTTTTCTTAAGCATTTCAATTCACTGATTATTTTTCCTGCCTAGAATAGTTTAGAAATAAAGGGACTTTCACAAATGGAATGAAATGCAAAGAAACAAACCTGGGCAAAGGCAAATGGCAGAGCAGAGTACATTCCTGCTACTCTCTCCCTATACGAAACAAATCTTTCTATGGAAACCACAGGTTGTACAGCAGTTGCATTCGTTATGCCAATAAACAGCACTGCAGCATACATAGATCCCATTGCATTGAAGATATCTTGCTGTGTCTCCCTGTAATATGATTTCAACACCATTATAATTTATAATAACTTTAAATGTTGTAACTTACTATTTATGCTCTTTCTTTCGGACCATTGTAACTTATTTTTATTAAGTTAAAAATGGACTATCTTCATTTTAAAAAAAAGCAACTTTAAATGCTTCCAAAGGCTAGATGTGACATCAATAATATTGCCAAATAATGATCAAACTATATAAGCATGATTCCCAGTGAATACCTTTTAGAACCAAGTCTCCAACAGATTGTTCCAAACATCAATGAAATCACCACAGTATAGAAGAACCGCACTGCTGTGTATTGGGGATTCCTCCAGTAAGAAAGATTATGCTTCCATAGGCAAGCACGAAACTGGACAAGAAAAGACTGGGAGTACTTGGTTGGGAAACTCAAGTCTTTCGAATTGCCACTTGGTTTGCTAAGACGCTCAATCAATTCTTTATTCTTCCTAAAATAAGAAGGAAAAAATGTTAAGCGGTAATTTTGAAAACAAAAATCTACCCAAAAGAACCACACATACTGGAATAGTTTAGATCTTCGGTAATATTCTGCGAAGTCCACACCAAGGCGGTTTTCTTCGGCAGAGGACGTCACCTCAAGCATCCATGCAGCTGGGTTATAACCATCCCTGATTTTAGGAACTCCACTAACAGCCTATCCATTAAACATGTTCAATCAAGTAAGAATTTTTTTATAATCCAGTGCCACCATGAACTAGAGGAACTAGAGAGCAATAACTTAAGAGGTGCAGGTATTGAAAAACAAACCACTAGCTTACCTCAAAATAATCAACAAGCTTCCGAGAATTAGTGCCCAGGGGACCTGCATATATAAGCTCTCCCCCACGCTTCATAAACAAAAGCTGTAATCGGCAGCAAGATATACAGATGTCAAGTAAGTTGTACATTATACTAGAGATTTGTTTTTCCAATTCAAAATAAAATAAAACAACTGCCTCATTAGTGCAGTTGAAGTGTCAAGTGCAAGCAACTAGATTGCGTTATATTTTTGGGTAAAATGCATTTTGACCCCCTCAAGTTTGCAAAACCTGCAAAGACATCCCCTAGTTTAAAAATATGCACTTACACCCCTCTCAATTAAGTTGCATGGTAACATAGTGAAAACGATAACATGAGAAATACGGTTATTTGAAATGTATGAATGATTTATATTAATTAAGATATATGGATGTTAATTGGAGATGTAAGAATGCTTTTTATTACTTAAAACATATGAATGTAAGCATCAACTATTATTTTGAATGGTTAAATTACACTTTTATGTTACCATTTTTTTTAATTTAATGATGAGTATATGGTAGGGGGTATAAGTGTGTATATTTTTAAATTATAACAGGGGGGTGTAAGTGTATATTTTTAAACTATAGGGGGCGTTTTTGCAGGTATCACAAACTTCGGGGGATGTACATGCATTTTACCCTATTTTTTTGCTAATATCATATCACATGGTGGCTCATTTTAAATTATCTTATACTGACCAAGTTCAGTAAAATTCTACATCCACCAATGGAATTAGTAAATAGATGTCTGGGATAATAAAATTTTCTTGAGAAAAATGTCACAAACCTCATCAAAAGACTCAAATATGTCTATGCTTGGTTGATGTATTGTGCACACGATTGTCCTCCCTGTATTCACAATGTTTCTCACAGTCCTCATAACAATGGCTGCAGATCTGGCATCCAATCCAGAGGTGGGTTCATCCATAAACACAATGGAAGGGTTGGCAACAAGTTCCACTGCGATTGTCAACCTTTTGCGTTGCTCAGTGGACAACCCATTTACCCCTGGCAGGCCAACAAGGGCACCCTTTAATGGAATGAGCTCCACAAGCTCCATCACCTCTTCCACAAATGCCTGCAAATGTATACATGTAAGTAAATAATAATTAAAAAAAACAAAAAAACAAAAACAATCCAATCTGTTTAATTAATATAACCTGTTGTGTCTCCAAGTCGACATGGGAAGGTAACCGAAGCCATGCAGAATACAAAAGGGATTCATGAACGGTAACGCATGGTGAATGTACATCATTCTGCTCACAATAGCCAGAGATTCTTGCAAAAGTGGCTTGGTTTTTGGGATAACCAGATATAGTTATGCTCCCTTCTATGAGTCCACCAGTTTTCCTACCAGCCAAGACATCCATGAGGGTAGTTTTACCAGCACCACTGACGCCAACCAACGCTGTAAGTATCCCTGGTCGAAACGCTCCAGTGACATTGACCAGCAACTGCAATCGATCCTCAACAATACCTTGTTGCTTCAACTCCTGTTAATAATAGTAGGTCAGAAGAGCTGCCCAGCATATTTTTGGAATAAGCATCATCAAAGAAAGCAGTAACCAACGTACCATGGGAATGTCCACATAATAGTTAATGTTGCTGAAGCACATTGAAAGAGGTTGAAAGGGAAGAACCATGCCTCTTTGTCCTTTATCATTTGTTTCTGCAAGGAAAGTTAGGAAGTCAAAATAAAAATAAGTGTAGCTGTGTAGGTCACCTAGACAAAATTACTAATGGAAGCTGGAACTAAAAAAGGACAATGCCACACGCACAGACGTCAAGAGAGTGTTTTTTTTTTGGCTTGATATCAAGAGAGTTGATGGCTGAAATCATACATTTGAGAAAATATTAACTTTACTTGAACCAATTAAATTAAATAAATATGAAACATATCCACGAGAGAACAAATGTCATTGGTTCAAATCCCACTGTGGGCACCTAGGCCTATCACGGAAAGATGATCTCTTCATCAAAAAAAGAAAAACGTCCATGAGAGAACAAATCTTTACAAAAAACTTTCTCATCACTCAATGCATTTATTCTTTTGTCATGTGTAAAAATCTGTGCCATACCTCGTAATGAATTAGACAAAAATGATCTTAAGTCAACAACAACAGGTCCTTCCCCATTCTTTTTCTGATCCCTCTCTCGAAGCTCTTCTTTAGAAACAACTGCTTGTTGCTTTCCCAATGCTGCATTCAATTTTGGAGACATGAAAACATTGATTGCCTATTTCTGAGATAATAAGGCAAATATAACTTTGTGATCATATGAAATATAACTTACGATTAAGGTATGCTAGGAATATGGTGAAGAGGACATTAAAAATGATAGTGTAAACAAATAGAGCGCCAACACCAATCCAGTACCAATAAGCCTCGGGAATTAAACCACGTGCTTTCAAAATCACCTCACCAAGTGATTCACTACTGTAGTTCCCAACTTTCTGCAACACCAAACTAAACGATGAGATATAATTAATTGAATATCTTAAACCAAGGACAAGCAAAAGTGTATATGATGAAACCGTTCATGGAAATTTTGATACAACAAAAACAATTATCTAAGAAATTTGCAAATCAGATTAAAAAAAGGACAAAACATGATGAAGTGCTCTTTTACAGATATACAGCAAAAATCCAGAGGAACAATTCTAGAATTACTGAACATCATGAAAGGAATGATTAACTGAAAACCTAACCAAAAAAAAAAATACAATGTAGTTCCCAACTTTCTGCAACACCAAACTAAACGATGAGATATAATTAATTGAATATTTTAAACCAAGGACAAGCAAAAGTGTATATGATGAAACCGTTCATGGAAATTTTGATACAACAAAAACAATTATCTAAGAAATTTGCAAATCAGATTAAAAAAGGACAAAACATGATGAAGTGCTCTTTTACAGATATACAGCAAAAATCCAGAGGAACAATTGTAGAATTACTGAACATCATGAAAGGAATGATTAACTGAAAACCTAACAAAAAAAAAATACAATGTGCTGCCGCATGTACTGCATGCGGACCCCACCGCATATGGGGTCCGCACATATTTTTAACCTATGGTCCCTAGTCAACCTCCTCATAAAAAGAGGTCCTAAGAAATTTACCACTAGTATTAACAAGCTGCAACTTTATGGAAATCAGTGAACTACTTGCATGCAGGAGGAAGCTATTTATCAACTCGCATGTTGATAGAGGCACCATTGAGATGATACAACCACTTGGGAAATGAATATAAGCAAAATAAGATGAAGAGATTGTGCTGCACTGCTACTACTGTTGTAAGTTTGTTTTCCTTTGTTCAGTGCCTTGTATGTATCATAAGAATGTAGTATACAAGCAAGAAATATTTCAAAAATATCTAAAATAGCGGAAATAGAGTTCTAATCAACTCAATGTGTGATCCACAATGTGTGATATCGAAATGCCATCACCTGATTCAAGTGCATATGAAATTAAAACAACGGACCAAAATGTATAGAATTGCATACCTTATCCCATGAATGTCCAAGAAACTCATTAACGGATGCTGCATTTTGAGCGTACATCAAAGGAGAAATCCAGTAACCCCAAATCCACCATTTCGGGATACTTTCTGTCATGATTCAAAACATTGAGAAGTGGCTCGATGGCTTCACGGTGTTTCAATTATAACATAAATAACAAAGAAAAAATACACCAAATTTAACCTTTAGAGAGAATGAATCCTCCAAGAATCATCACAATCAGCATTGCAAAAGATCCAAAGGTGTTGGACACTATCATATTTCGACCCAAGGATCCCATCACACGGAAAAGAGCTATAGACATCTGATGCAGGAAGAAAAGTAAAAGAAACTGACGAAGGAATCTGCATGAACAGCATCTAATTTAGGTATATGCCAGAGTTTAGAATAAGACCCATCGGATGTATGCAATCCCTTACCTTGTTATTTGCGGATCAAAACCAATCACATAATATGTAACCCCCACCCATAAGGCTGACTCTATAAGTGAAGTTGGGATACTCAGGAGCCAAGAAGGAAGTGTATAAGTCCAACATGGATAAAAGTGCAAGTCCCGTTGCTTGTAGATAACCGGAAGCTTTGCTACCAGCATGGAAACTTCTGTAAACCCATTAAATAAAATCATTATAGTTCCGAAGTACAGCGCCCCAAGATATAAAACCCCATCATCCACCGTTTCATGATGCATTGCGGTGCGGAAAAACACGGTCATTGTGATTATTGCGACAAGTAGAAGCTGCAAAATAGCACCCAGTTCGAAAATTTATATAAATCTCACTTTTTTCATTCCAAATGCTTCCAGCTGTTGAAAACCCAAATTCTGAAAAAAAATATTTTAGGAAGAGTAACGAGCATGTACATGTATTAGTAAAACATCAATAATATTAGAACATACTGAGTTCTAAGAGATACAACCAAAAAAACCAAAAAAATAAATCTCAATGGCTGTAAAGTGCGTTGTCATGAACCCTAAGATGGACAGACTCACAGACCCATCATCTATGAGGTAGAGGTGCATTGTCATCCATCATCCATAAAAAATAACTAAAAGTAAACATCCAGCAAGGAAAAATAGTGAAGAGACAACGCTCAAACCATATGAAGCAAGTCATATTCATATCATTTATATATTCACTTAAGCACATCAAACAGATAACACTTTATCACTTTATCAACACATCATGCACTCCAAGACTACCAGATCCATAAATGCATCTGCATGGTCAAAACCAATAATGTTGTAGAATCTTGAGAGAGATGCATCAACCCAGTAGTACTAAGAAATCAAATAGAATCATCTAGGTATGAAGCAAAAAGGATTGAAAATTTCAGACATATTAACTAGCACAAATACCTGTATGAATTTAAATATATAGATAAAGGAATTCCGCTTCATTAATAACAACAACCAGGAGAAGTTGGCCTTGAGAAGCTCGGCTCTATTTACACCATAACTAGACGTTGATAAAGCAGCAGGATGATTCTTCCGCCTATCATATGGGACTGATAGGTCCTCAGACAATCTCTTACCACCATGAAATGATCGGAAAGCTTCCGCAAATATAGATACAGAGATGTAATGGTATGGGCATTCATAAAGAGACCAATACTGTCGCTGGTCCTTCTTAGAAGTCACCTGAAGTAACAATAGCAAATTTGTAAATAGAAGTACATAATAATTTGCAGCAATGTCTAACATAACAACAAATTTATAGCTTACTTCTTGCAGAAAATCGGCCACATTTTTACGTGCAGGACACTTAAATCCCATGGTGGCAAAGAAGTCGACAGCACCATCACGAGGACCCTGGTATACAATTTGGCCCTCACTTATGAGAATGACATCATCAAATAATTCATATGTTTCTGGAGCTGGTTGCAATAAGGATATAACTGTGGTCCCATCAAGTGAATGGGTTGAATGCCTGAGATACTTGATAATTTGGTATGTTGTTGAACTGTCGAGCCCAGTCGATATCTCATCCATAAATAGTACTCTGGCAGGGCCAACCAATAATTCACCTGCCAAACACACAGAATTGCTACATATTTTAATATTCAATACTTATATATTATGGGTTTCCAAAAACAGATATTGGAGAATCACCTGTAGTAAGGCGCTTCTTTTGTCCCCCTGATATTCCTTTAATCATTTCGTCCCCCACCAGTGTGTCAGCGCAGATGTCCAGCCCTAAAATCTTTGCATGGTAAAAGTTAGTACCGTAGAAGAAAACTAAATAAAAGTATTTAGGTCTGGCATGCTGCCTCTGTTATACATGTTAACAAAGATATAACAAATTTCTGGAAAAGCTACACAACATTGCTGAGAAAAGATGACGAAACTTTGAGAATGGTGGGCCATGACTCACTTTAGAGAAATTAACAGTAAAAAAAGAAACAGAGAAGGAATGAGCAACCCATATGCACATATACAGATTTGATAACTTTACCTACCATTTAAGATTTTATGATTGGATTCGGAAACAAATTGTACTCCCAAAATCGATATGTTTTTTAGATATAATCAATTTGATTGTAGATACTCCATTGGCAAGGAAGGCAGGGGCAAAGAACAAGGACAACATGCTTTTGAGAAAATGACTCCATTGCCATACAAATGAGAAAAAAATGCATAATTGAACCACGGATTTTAGAAGGAAGGAAAAAGAGGATTACATGAAGTGAAAGACTACATGCCAGTAGAACTAAAACAATAAAACAATTAACACCCAATCTAAATAGCCATTCAAAAAGTGCATCTTGAAAATGCCTTTCATGCCAACTTTGACATATGTCCTCAATATTTGGGTCTCAGAATGGTGAAAGAGTGCACTAAAAAATATTACATGACATAAAGTCAAGTAACTAAATCAATAGCAGGACTACAAAAAAATAAATAAAGACATGGTATATCCTAACTGTATCCATAAAAGAAGTATTCCCCATGCCACTCTAGGATCTTGTCCCTCCAATGACGAAAAAAAGGAAATGCCCTCAAGTGCATTTAAACACAAATCTTCACTTACAAGGAGCTGGGAAATTACATTTATATATGACCAACTTCCCACAGAAAAATTTGACCTTTCGAAAGTACCTATTTTATCAAACCTGATATTACATGATCAGAGACTAGTTTATGTGCTGATGGAATACCTTCAATATGTACTCCACAACTAGGCTTGTCTGCTGTCCCTTAAGAGATAAGGCCTATATAAACCAAAATTTATATTTAAAACAACAGTGTGTGTGTAAAATCAACATTCAGCTGTGGAGCCAAATGCAAAATTCAATTGAGATTAAAAGCATTTACCTTCATGAATATATCCAGATCCTCATCAGGTTTGATGCCAGCGTTCTTCTCCCTTCTTGAAAGTTCCATAAGCATATCTATTGGCAGCAGTTAGGCTTCAATACTTTTTAAAATAAAAAAAGACTGCCCATTCAAGAACTTACCATATTTGATTCCAACACCTTGACAACGTCCTGAAAATTCAAGAGCTTCCCTGACTGTTGCTTCGGCCACATGCCAATCATGCTGGCTAACATAGGCTGATGTCCTTTGAGGAACAAATTCATTAAACCGATGCCCATTATATGTTATTTCGCCTGATATCTACACAGTAAATCATGGAGACAGGTCAACAAAAGACAATAAAAAGATTTGATAACAAAGCAACAAAAATATAAAATGATTTTGAAGGAAACTGTAGGCATCACTTGGTTTGTGATCATCTAATAACAACATGATAGAATGATATAAAAGATATAAGATGATGATTCCCACGTCATTTATCATGCTTTGTGATCATCTAATAACAACATCACTTGGTGCTGTTATTAACTAAAACAATGGTTTGATCAGGTCCACAGAAAAAAGGTCAATCATTTTCCTGAATATATTCCATGTCTACAGACCATTTATTCAATGCACATAGAATTAGTATAAATATCCAACTAAAAGTTAACATGAAGGATGAAAATGATTTTAGCATGATGGATTTGCGATCTGCCTAGGAATTGTCCCCTGCATTTGATATGCCAAGAAGTGACTACCCAAAAGCTAATGCTGCATGCTACCAACCACAATCACCAACTTCAATAAAACTATTTGCACTCTGAAACTAAAAAGAAAATAAATAGTCAAAACTGAATAAAATTATTTTTAGTTGGGAAAATGTCAGGAAAAAACTAAGAATCAACAAGCAAAATCGTCATCAGTTGGGCATTCAGGATCTTTGGGTTTTCGTTGCAGAAAAATGGCAAGCTTTGCAGACCTCACATTGGCCAGCTTGTCTTATAACAATCATTTACATTATCAATGTTTAAGAAAAAATATATATTTACTAACCTGCAAATCAGGTCCAAGCCTTCCTGCAAGAGCCAAAAGTAAAGTAGTCTTCCCAGAACTTGGAGGACCCAACAACAGCGTCATCCTGTGATCATTCTTAACTATCAGTGACCATGAAAAGGAAAAGAGAAAAACAACTACAAATGAAGCTCTATTAGTGTTTCATTTTACCTGGAAGGGCGAATTATCCCACTAATGTTGTCCAATATTGCCAATTTTTTTCTACCGCCTGGGAAAATTCTGAGCTGCCTTAGGAGGGCCTTGACAAAGATAACAGACTAGATTATAATATGTCACAAAAAACACCAAACCCCCAGATATTTGATATACTTTCATGTACAAACTTAACAAAGCAACCAATCACAATGAGCTATACAATAAATCAGGCAGATCTTCAATCTAAAAGGAAAGAAAAATTTTGGTTTTGATTTTAACCACTGACACTGGCATTCTTATCAACCATAATGTTTAGAACCATAGTTTTCATGCTATAACAAAGCAAAATTGTAAAGCAGTTGTTTCTTCTTTCTACAAGTGGGCCACCTGGTGCGATTCTTCAATTTTTTTTAACACAAACTACAAATTAAGAAACACATTTTCATAAAATAAACTAGAAAGAGAAGCCAAAGCACACAACCAACCTCTGCCATGTTAATTATGAAATTGGGAATCGTGGGCAGAGCCCTGCTTCCAACATGAACATACGAGTCGATTTTCAGCTGATTAAACCGAACCTCAATCTTTGGAAATTTCAGATCTACCCTGCAGAGTTCAGAAAAACAAAACCCACAATGATGTCATTGCAGAAGCAGTAATTGACCAACAAATAATGCAGGTAAAGCAAATATAACACAATCAAAACGGAAGAAGCAAAGAAACCACTTAGTACAGAAAATCAAATTTTTTTTTTGAGTCGAATGTAGGCATATCTATTTCAGGAAACAGACAATGTCTGAAATTGAGGTTACAGGAAGATGATGAGAAAATCAAATTTAGATGTTAAAAAATTCTCCAAATTAGACATTCATTTTTCTACCTTCACAAAAATCATTAAGCAATGCTAAATTAACAGAAATAAGAATCATGTATTGCAGTTTATGTAAAATAAAATAAAAATTGACATCATATACAACTCCCAAAACCTCACATTGATGTGAAAAAAATACAATTACCAAAAAAAAAAAAAAACACAGATCAAGTTAGAAAAACAAATTTCCATAAATATTCAACTTTTCCTTTGTAATAACGCCCCATATGTAGAGAGAGACCAAATGATTTAAAATAAAAAAATAAATAAAAAAAAATATCCATAAAGCAAAACAGGACAAACTGATCAAATTAAAGCTTCCACAAAACATTGCACCCAAAAACCATAAAAAACGTCATCCAACTGAAAAGAAAAATTGCACCCTTCCCTCCATAAACTCCAAAAAAAAACCCAAAAACAAACAAAACCCAAAACTCTATATACACACAGATATAGATAGACAGACAGAATGAGTGAGAGAGAGAGAGAGAGATCCCACTCATCGAATCTCTGCCTCATCCGCGCCAAGAACATCTCAGCGTCCCCGACCTCCGCCACGACCCTCTCGAGCACCACCCTCCGCCGCTCCCTCATCTCCAACCCCTCCGCCACATCGATCACCTCCGACCCCTCCCCGGCCTCCGACCTGTAGATCCCGCGCCTCACGCGGCTGAACGTCGGCAGCCGCTCGATCGCCGCCCACCGGAGCGCCTCCTCATCATCTTCGGTCCCTCCTCCATCCCTGTACGAGCTCGACCTCGAAAACGCCGCCTCCGCCGTTGGCCCCCACATCTCCTCCTCCGCTCAGAAACCCTAGACACCCTGACAATGTGAGTGGGGTATATAAGGGCGAGCATTGCTATGGGGGATGGACTTGAAGAAGAGTGAAGAGAAGTTGTTGAGCAGCGCATTTAATGGCGTCTAGGGTTTTGTCGCCCATTTTTAGAGAGGAAGAGAGTTTAAGAGGGAAAAGTTAGTTTAAACGGTTTTAAAGAGGAAGGTTTAGTTGGGGTTTTAGGTTGGGGTGTTAATTAAAAGGTGATTATTGGTTGGGTTTTTATGTAATGTTTGTTATGGGGGGCATTTGTAAAATTTTAATTATTTTTTTTTACGTTCGCACGTTTCGGTTGTGATTGAGAGGGAATCGACCTTCTTTTTTGTGATATTTACGAGAGATGCCATTTTGCGAAGGTGGGGAACGTGAAATCAATAAATCGATTTATCGATGCAGATAAGGTTGGGCACCTGAGATCACGTTCGGTGTTCCGCCGGAACTTGATAAATGGGTAGAGTTTTGTCGTCGTGGTGAGATGTTAGCATTTTAGGCATTTTTTTAAAAAAAAGGACTAGGGAAAAATTTAATTAGGGATACCTGTGAATTATTTTAGGTCATTGGAAGTTTTTAAGTTTTTTTAGATCCCTAAAATGGGGAAAAATTATCTTCAGATCTTTGAAAACGGATGTCATTAGTTTATCCATTAAAAGTACTGAAAATGCCCCTTACCGTCTGTTAATATTTTTCAAAGGTTAACAATGTACTGAAAAGTGTTAACAAAATGTACTGAAAATATTTAATAATGTATTGGGAAGTGTTAACCGTATACTAAAATTGACCGGGGATATTTTTGATATTTTTGACAGACACAGTAACAATATCTGGTGTCAGGGACCTAAATATAATTTTTCACCACCTCAAGAACTAAAATAAATTAAAAAATTATGGGGACCTAAAAATAATTCATGGGTGATCACAAGCCCCCTAATTCATTTTCCCTTTTTTATTTAGTATTTTTCTATTTCTGTTCTCTTGGAATTATTATTAGGTTTATGTTAATTTATCCAAAAAAAAATATTCAGCTCTCTGTGCAGTCTCATCCACAATCCACACTATGTTTTTTTTAAAATTATACTCTTTATTAAAGTGCATAGTGTTATACAAAATGAAGTATATACTGAGATACAATACTGTTTTTTCTTTAAAAAAATAAAAAAAATTATTTCATACATTATGATATAACCTCATAAACGCAGTATACATTATGTTATCATAGTGAATGAGGTTGCAGACAGTTGTGCAAAATGAATTGAGTGTCTGAGCGCTCTTGTCCCTCGTAGCATTGGAGTTTTTATGTACTAAACAAACAACTTTTAACTATTCTACTCTTTTCTACCCCATTCCACAAGTTTTAAATTAACAAATTTTTTTCATTAATGTAAATGAAAAATGTTTTAATTTAGAATCTTCATTCACTGACATAAAAATTGATTGATAATTTTTTTTCATCATTTTAAATGAAAATGTTCTAACTTTTAGAGTCTTCATCCATTGACATTAAAATTAATCGATTTGATTATTTAGATTAATTATGGACTAATAACAAGATAATATGTCATACTATCTCTTTTTTTATGAATGTTATTCCTTTTAAAAATTCATCCAAATAAATCCAGATCATCGAATTGGTTTAATTTTTAGTCATTAGATATATTTTTTACCTTTAAAAAGCATGCTCAACTTAAACAAGTTCTTGCTATATATGAAACTCATGTTCTTTGGTCTAAACAAAATTTATGTAGAACTTCAACGCAAGAAAAACTTTACATTCAAGCATTCTTATGGTTCTTTTTATGGACCAAACCATTTTGATTTCTTTTTTATAAATTTGTTTAATGAAATATATACTAGAATGAATTGAATGCATGTATTTTTAAGTTTACCCTGACATGATATAGTATATATACAATTAGATAGACATGAATATTATAGAAGTGTCAAATGTAGGGTTAAAGACATATATGTCCCTGTACCATAAGTAATCCTATATAACTCTTTGTCAAAGTTGGGGTAAACGTACAAGTCCTTAAAAACTGACAAAAATTCATATACATCCAACGTCAATAGAATTTAACCATGATTCAATCTATTTTAGTTAAATCTAACCTATACAATGAAACGATTAAATTATTCCTAATTTTCTAACCCCTCCAAATAATGTCGAGGTAGAATATGAAGAAATGTAAAAGTTTTATAAAGGTAATTTGGTTTTTTGCGTAGATTAAATTGTATTTATAATTATCTATAAGAATTGTAATGTCTACACAAGTACACGGTGATTGACTATTCTAATAATATTCCGTTAAATTTTGATGAAATTTCACATAAGAATGGTAATTGAGTTTTTAGGGATTTGTACGTGTATCTCAACTTTGACAATGACTTATATGAGATTATTCATGTTTGTAGAGATATATATATCTTTAACCCTAAAATGTACAGTGTCCACATGAATATGAGTGTTGTCAATGTATTTGGTGAGAAAGTTATGGAGAGGGTCAGTAGCTTTGAGATATAGGTTGTCTCCTTGCAATGACACCCCATGTTACAAAGCGGACAATACTTGAATTTGTTCCTACCTAATTTTCTTTTGGTGAGATTTGTTGGTGTTTCCCAATTGGAGAAGCCAAATTTACCCCAAGTAAATTGTACGCCTAGTATTGATTTTTAGCTTTCAAGTGTGACATGAAACACTTTTTACATCTGAAAATAGTTGCATGAGAGAATTTTTTTTTTTTTTTTTTTTTGGAATAAGTTGCATGAGAGGATTTGCTGACCTACTAAAGGTCACACCCATTAATTGATGGGGCTCTCTCATGATATAAACAAAACAGTGGACACTTGTACTATCTGCCTATTTCACATGTCGGTTGGCATTAACTGATATTCACATAATCCCCATTGACCAAGTTAAATTATAAGGCACATAAGCTCATGTTGTTGAGTAAATTAAAAAAAAAAGTTGTTTAGATTAACTTCTAATCCAACCTGTTTTGTCTAGTTAAATCTTATCCTATCCGAGACTAAACCTTACATATAGAATTCATGAAACCAAATCTTAACCCCTGTTTGGATAGTGATATAAATTATTCTGAGATAGTTAACTATTCTGATGAATAAATTATTTTTTGTTTGGTTGTATTTTTAGTTATTATCGTTGGAAAACGTAATAATAAATCTTTATTGTTTAATTGATCATGGATAAGTTATGGATAAAATGTGAATAAGATGTGGATAATAAATTATAAAAGTTAAAAAAATGATATGACATGTAGATCTCCTAATTTATAAGAGGTGATGACAAGTGATTTGACACATTGACCCCTCCCCCATACCAATGGAATAAATTAGATGGAATAACACAAATCCAAGAAGACTTTAACTACTAACATTAGTTTATTCTCACCTAATCTGATATAATTATAACCATTTACACCTTGCAAACAAACAAATTTTAGGCTTATTCACCCTTATTTTACTGTATTTCCATACCAACATTTTTTTCATTGATCTGACTAGGATGGTGGCCAGTTTCTTATCATGTGACTGTTTTTAGTCTAGGGTTTATAAGGAAGGTGCCACTGTACACTTGGCATTGACAAGGTGTGTTTTTTTTGGAGCTATTGAACTTTGAAGTTGGTGTCCCTATTTCTTTCTGTTTTTAAAAACAATGTCACCATGCATAAAATAAGTAGACAAAGCTTTATATCAAGGTTCTAGACCATTGATGTCACTTCCATTTGTTTGGAGAGGCCTTTCTTTACATGTTTTTGTCAATTCTGCCTCTTATAAATCACAATAGTAGTTTCTCAATGAGAATAAATTAAAAAATTCAATCATAATTATAAAATATTCTGATTTTTTTTAAATATTCAAAAAAAGTTCAATGATTAAATACCTCTCTCATATATATTGGCCGAATAATTTTGTGATTTAGATAGCTAATGGTTGTCTTCTTGATTTAAAAATAAAATCATGAGTGACTATTATGCATTTAAAACATGATAATCAAGACTAATATATTATATTTAATCACTTCTTGGGAAGTTGGTGGAGGTCAAAGAGTCATAGGTTTAAGTCTTACTCCTTATATAATGATACTTAATCATGAAATAAATTGAAACAAAAACAAACATATCATAACTACCAAATAAGAGACTAACAGATGAACATTGGACTTTGGTACATGAAATTCTTTTATTAAAATCAAGTATGGAAAAAAAACTCTAATAATGTAGTCCCACCTCTATGAAATAAAGAAGATACACTTTTTCATAGGTGAAAAAAAGAGGAAACTTTTAAAAGAAAGGAAAAATTAAAAAAAATCAAGGGGAATATTTGAGAGGACACCCAATTCCTCCACCCCTCAAAAAAAAGGAAAAAAAAGAAAAACATGAGGGACGATCTCACATTCAATCCCATAGACAATTCTCATGTGCTTAGTATTTTTTAAATGTATACACTCTATGTAACGAAGCATATATTATCATGATATTGCTTACAGGACTATAAATGAGATTTTGTGTAACAACACCCAGAAAAGAACAGTTTAATATTGGACATAAAATCTACTTCAAGAATCTACTCACCTAATCCAAATTCTCCCCATTCACATTCACAAAAGATAGCAACACACACATAGTGACAGTTACAGTTGGATTTAGATGCATAAAGCTGCATTGCTTTCAATGCCCCCATCTATATCACTAGTCATCATAAAGCTAAAAGCTGTGAGACCCCTTTTTTCACTCACATGTTACAACTGTCCCATTAGACTCGGAAGGTTTTCAATTAAAGCTGTTTCTATATCTTGCCAGCTTCATCACCTTGTGTATGGAGAGAAAATAATTTTCTCTGGTGGGTGGTGCATGATGGAGGAGAGAATATAGTAGTTAGCTTTTTTTCCATTTAATGATGAACAATTTTTTGATAGTGTTGATTATTAGATGGAACAATTTGATTGGTAGGTCAACAATTTTTTTGGGGGATTCACCGTTGTAGTCGCGTCTGAAGTTCCATGTATCTCAACAGGTGTCCAAACATATATTTTATTAAAAAAATTACATTTTTTAAAATTAAGTCCATATAATTAGTTGGTATATATATTTCATCTATTATAAAAATATATATCTCATTAGATGAGATATAATATTTTTATAAACGGGATTGTGTCTAACATTTTCATTTTTTTAAAGTATTAGGCTTTTTTATTGAGCATTGGTTATCATTGACATGAATGCTAAAATTATATTTTCTTGTAGTAGATCAATGTTTGAGTGCAAATCTAAGTACACTCAAAACTCTAATGACACGTTTTAGGTTTACACGCAAAAGGATTGTCCTTTTGTCTTCAATTAGACTCCCGATTTTTAAATGTGTTTTGATGTGTAAGAATTGTGTTCACGTAAAATCACAAATGGTTCTACAACTAGGTGATGTGAGACTAAAACATTATACTGGTCATTTCAGCTTACCCCCACATCGATCTTATAGATTATTAGATTTCTAACCTAGCACAACACACCATCATAGAGCCACGGAAAATGTTAGACTCGATCACATTAACTAACCAAAACTCAAACCTCACATGTTTTCATTTTTTTTAAATAGTAAACATCATCTAATGAGGTATATGTTTTGATAAAAAAAATGCATATCACTCCATTTTGAGTTAAATGAGCCTATTTTTAGTAAGTATAAGAAAATATTTAATGAGGTATATACAACATCTAACGAGATATGTGTTTTACTAGATTTCAAACGAAGTATATAGAAATGTGTTTTGGGCTGAGAAAAAAACTGAGTGTAATAGCCCTGAGGAGTTATACCCTCACAACATAGCAGACACGTTTTGATGTCAATTGCAATACTCCCAAAATTACATATAAATATACATTTTTAAAATTGTGAGAGAAAAAAATCTTCAATGTGCCATCAATGCATAAAATGTTAGATGATCTCATCATCACTTGGTCACTTTTTCTTTTCTTCTATTTTTTTTTTAAATTTGGTAATCCACTGAAAAATGTAAAAACCAAATGATAAATATAAAAACCAAAAATAACATGATATACTAAAAACAAATTAAAAATTGAGTGGTTATTCCAACAAAATATTTTGTTTGGACCAAAGTGAAGCCATCACTTTCACAAAAACAAAGGGAAAGTAGGAGCACTTGGGGCAACAAGTGAGAGAGTTTAATTTTTGGGCTTTTAATGTTGGTTTCCTAAGTTGGGTGGTTGTCAAAAGCAAAAAAAAAAACTGAATTTTCTTGCCTACATTTATGTGCATCCTTCAGTGCATGGATCTTAGTCTAATTCCACATCAACCAAATTGCCTCCTTTGGTTTCTAGCCTAGCCTAAGAGAGAGGCTCTTTCCCTCACCTATAATTATAAAGGTGACCAACTAAATAGACCATGATGTAACACACCTCATTTGTCATGATGATAATTCAAAATGTATAAACAATTTAGAGGTTGTTACATGAAGTTTAAAGGAACACTTCTGCTGACAATCCATATGTCTCGATAGTTATCCAATCGTATGTATAGAGAGAAACATGATATGGTGCAGACATCATACCCTCTTAATATGAGATTACCTTGTAATCGCTGTACAATTTGGGTGTATTCAATGAGATGGTGAGAAAATGATCTATAAAAATAATAAAAAAGAGAAATTGGGAGATCATGTGGAGAAAAACTGGAGACCACAATTCATGAGAATATATGTGATTTCATGGGATGATTTTTTTAATTGTTTAATTAAAATCCATTTAATAAGATGAGATGGTTGTGAGAGGGTGATAGCACCTAAGTGAAGGGGAATGGTGACCGCATCTTGTTATTCTTATATATATATATAGTTATTTTTTTCATATTTTCTTTAAATGAGTCCATTCAATTCGTTATTGTTTTGAACTGAAAAATCCCAATAATCCCCTGTAAACTAATTGAAATCCATATAAACCCCTAACTTTTTTTAAAATTCATATAATCTCTTAAAAACACCCATGTAAATCTAAATAAACCCCTTCATAGATAGATAAGGAATATTCTTTGAATATTCTATTTGGTTAACGGTGACTGAAAACACAGTATCCAAAATAACCTACAATTTATTAAAAATACAGAAAATCATCTATAATTGATGATTTTACCTTTTCGAAACCCTATCGAGAGTGTTAAATTTACTGTTTTTTTTGTATTTTTTAGATAGAGTTTTTAATATATTATATTTTCAATTAGGGTTAACCAAACATAATATTAACAGAATAATCTTAATCTGTCAAGAAAAATTTAACTCAGGGACTATTTGGATTTACATATTTGTTTTCAAATGGTCATATAGATTTTACAAAAAGTCAAAGGATTACATGGATATCGGTTAGTTTACAGGGGGTTATATAAAATTTTTTGTACTTTTAAAATTTCAAAACACGTGCATGCTACAAGCGGGACCGTAAACACGGTCGTAACTAATATTTTCCAACAATTTAAGGGAATCTACGATCTGATCGATTAATTATTGGATCTAATTTTATATCAAAAATAAAAAGATGTCATTTTATTAGTTTTAATACTAGTGTTATTATATCTGGTATTGATTTAAATCAGTCAGGTCATTAACTTGGTTAATTTTTTCAGTTATTGGATTTTTTTAAAAATAGAACTCTATTTTGGATCAATTATGGAAAAATTTATTGGTTCACAACTTTTTTTTTCCTAGTTAATTATAAATTCAACTTAAATGTGCTAACACTCACCTCTTCAATAAATCATTTTTCATTTTTTTTTTATTTGAAGGCACACACAATCTGAAATTTTAATGATTACTCGGGAGTGAAAATCATGTGAAAAATAGTTTCACATGCATGGATTTGTTTTTTCATATGGTATGTGAGAATATAGTTTCCCATCTAAATTGCCCAATATATCCTAAGAAACTGACAATTTTGTTCCCTGAACATGAGCTGGAAATAAAATCATAATGCATTTGTTTTGCAATGAAGTGACATCTTGTCTTAAATGCAACATCATTTATTGATTTCTCTATTGAAGTTTTTCATACAAGTCATTATTTTTTGACTTGTCCACTTCAAACTGTCACTGAATTGAATTGATTTTGATGAATAATAAAGAGGACAATTTAACTGTGGTAATAAAAGGATTCCAAATTCAATGATTTTTTCATTTTTGTTGCTACCTGGACTTTGAGGTCCCATTGACACTAATCATGGGTGTAAAACTGACATAATTTTTTACAATATTTGACAAGAAAGAAAATATCTATTAGTAGAACATCATTGTTTTATCTTAAACATTGTTTAACTAATTTACCTGAAAGATGGGTTAACATTTATACATTTTGCATCCATTAGTACAAATAAAATATATATCTTATATAAAATACTAATAAAAATAAATGCATAAAATATCACCCCACATTTCACTTAGAGCCCAGTACGTCATCATTTTAGATGGATTTTTTTTATCATGAATCATTTATCAAAATTTCAGTTTTTATTAAACTATTCAATAATAGATTCAGTTATAAACAAATCCGCGATCTTCGTTGTTGTTTGGAGTCTTGAATGCTCACGGATAAATTATACTTAAATAAACTTTGAAATTAAAGTTATTTCAAGTTATTCCACCCAAAAAAATATGTTGGTCCGCTATCAAATCAAGTATCATCACCTCTTATAAATCACATGTCAAATCAACTATAATCATTTTTTCACATTTTATAAATATTTATCCACACTTTATTCACATTTTATCCAAACAACAAAAATTTTATTATTACGTTTCCCAACAAGAATAATTCAAAATACAATCAAACACAAAATCACTTATTTCACTGTTATACCCAGTTATGATGGAATAACTGTATACCCAAGAATAATTTTTATTTTGTATCCAAACGGGACTATTCTCATTTATTCCAGAATAGTCCAACCCCTGTTTCACATCCAAATGGGTAGATGGTTTTACCATGTTTATACTATTTAATAAACCAACTTCAAAATTATAGCTGCTTTCACACCCCCATATAGAAGATTTTTACACGTATTTCTCATACTAGTGACCAAAATACAACAAAAAAAAAATATAAATGCATCTCTGTACCTCATTCATATACATTTTTACTGTATTACTGAGTTTGAGGGTATACTGGTGAAGGTAGCATACACGGCTCGACCATAAGACCAGCTACAGGGGATCTCTCAGTTGAAAAAAAAAATCACTGTAACAAAGGAAACACTTGATTATTTGTCATAAACAAAATGAAGTGATCAAAGAACAATCTAACATGTATGGTTAGACATCAAGACTTAACAAACTCAAGATCATTACACATTTCATGCAACTGAACCACAAAATCATGAGTCCTTGATGATTGGGAGATTCAAAAAAATCAAGAACCAGCTTCAAAGTTGCATGAACACAAGGAGTCATTGATCAATTGGCATGAAGTTTACATCAGAAAAGCCTCCCATCCCTCAATCACTGTGAAAAAAATACAACAACCCGTGATAAGAAGAAAAACAAATCTTGGAAATCTCAGGCTGATCCAAACTCTGAGAACCACTTCTCGTGGCGTTCAATGTCGGAGGCAGAGACACTCCGCTGGACCTTGGCGAGGGCTTCTTCGAAGTCGCACATGGCCACTGGGTCATTGGAGATCTCGTCCTTGGACATGTTCTTTATCTCATCCCTCGTCTTCCCTGCGATCTTACGTCTCATTCCGTTGAGGGAGGCGTCTCGGCAGACATTGGTCAGGTCGTCTCCACTGTAACCATCTGTCTTACGGGCCACCTCATCGATATTCACATCAGGAGCTACCTGCCCATGGTGAAGAAATGATGGGTGATATTAATAGAAGCAATATCGTCTGGGTTTATGTCTTGCATTCTGGTTTTTTGATATCAAGGAAAAACTACGGCAGCGGAGTTCCCCCTATGATTAAATATTATTTGCCACTGCGAATGAAAATGCAGGTCGTGTTCAATTTTTTTTGTGCACGTGTAATCGCAGTACATGCTATATGTACTTCATTGTGAATTAGGATTTCTCATAGCCCTAGGGGGCATTTGGGTAGAGGATTTGGGGAGGAATAGGTGGGAATAAGCATGGAATAGGGGAAAAAGGTGTTTGGGTGAGGGGAATAAGGTGGTATTTGGATGCTGGAATAACAAAGAATAAAGGGGTATAATAATTCCCCTTTACTCATGGAATTAGCTTATTCCATCAATCATAAGTGGGTCCCACAGTTTTTCTTTTCTTTTCATTTCAAATCATCTGTTACTACCTCTTATACATCAATGAGGCCTATATGTCAAATCAATGTTTACATCTTATTCACATTTGATTCTTCATCAACCAAACACTCAACCTTTATTATTGTGTTTCCCAACGAGAATAACTAAAAACACAATCAAATAGAAAATCACTTATTCCATTGATAAAGTCAACAATTCCTGGAATATGTATAAACCTCATAATAGCTTCCGTTTCTATCCAAACGGATTTGAGAGGGGAATTCAGATTTGTAACTCCACCATAAAGTGTGTAATCTAGAGAATCTCTTTTCCCTTCATAGTATAACTATGTTTATGACAAAAACCACTAATGGGTGCAAAATGAACAGTAGTTTTTTTTTTTTTTTGAAATTGAACGGTAGGCCTTTATCTTCTATTTAGGATAGGGACATGAGCCCAAATTTGAGAAATAACAAAGATTATAATAAACTACTACAGAGAGAGTTAGTAGACGAGAAAACTACAAACTCCCGTGGCAGCATGTAAATAAAAATCAGGCATGGGAATAAAAAATTGACCAGACATGATGGGCTTCAATAGAGTTAATTTCCTAATGTAAAGCGATCACTTGCCTCAACAGTTTTTAAGTTGATTCGGATCAGCTCCTTGCGACTTTCAAAGTTGGGGAGTGGTATGTATATTCTCTTTTCCAGCCGTCTCCTGCATTGAATTTAATGGCATTCTATTTAGAATAATGTTGCATTGCTGCTTGACAAAGTTAAAAACAGTCTATAATTCATGTTGTCCATTTTATTATTTATTGAAGAAAGGGTGCGAGTGCCACCCAGACAATTCAAATGAAGATCAAACGGACAAATCATCGAAATTAGAAGCAACATCAGTCCAAGTAAAATAATGATAGCAATAACATTGAAGAGTTCTGAGGCTTAAAGATTTCACCTGAGTGCCTCATCTATGTCCCAAGGAAAGTTGGTCGCTGCCAAGACCATCACGATTTTCCGGGCACCATCCTCTCCAGTGGAGCTGTTGTTAACACCATCCACTTGAACTAGAAGTTCAGATTTGACCCTTCGAGATGATTCATGCTCTCCTGAGGCCCTGAATACATTGCTTTGTTAGTGTTTGAGACATATTTAAATAATATTTGTCAACGAATCCAGTACAAGCGTGGAATATCAGATCATCAGTATTGTCATTTTTCTTATAACTAAGCTGCAAATTAGCAAAAAAAAAAAAGAAGGAAATATTGATCTTGGAACAGTTTCATTAGTTCTGAAGATATCATGGGATTCCACATCTCAAGGACAAGAGAAAAAAAACGTGGATAAGGTATCATGATGGCTTCAATTTAAGTGTGTGTATGAAGACGGTCTGCAGGCATGAAAGCATTATGCATATTCCCATGTACACATAGTTATGCATGTTCCTGAACATACACTGTATTGACAAACCTACAATTTATATTATAATATAACTCCTTGGGAGCCATCATAATCTCTAGGGCATGAGAATCTCTAGAAGCATAAGGAGATAATGTTCCAGTTAACCAACAACTATGAAAGGAAAAAACAATAACTTATGAGAACAGAAAGAGAAAAGGCCACATTTGCATACCCTCGAGAATTGCACAGAGAGTCGATCTCATCAATGAAGATTGTACTTGGGGCATAAGCCCTCGCAAGGTCAAATAGACACCGAACCATGCGCTCACTCTCACCTCTCCATTTAGATGCAAGAGTTGCAGAAGATACATTAAAGAATGTTGTTCCACATTCCGTAGCCACAGCTTTAGCCAGGAGTGTCTTTCCGGTTCCAGGCGGGCCAAACATTAGAACTCCTTTCCATGGCCGACGAATACCCTAAATCAAATAAAATATTAGCATGGCTAACATATGGACCAAAATTGCAATCATTAAAAAAAAAAGAATTACTCCACAATCAATACCATCACAATTTGTTAAACCAGCTATCTGTTAGGATAAAAGAGAAATGGATAAATGTTCAAGTTTCCTGGACAGCTAGATCTACTCTGTAGCACATTAGAAAATTTGTTGATAATATATAGTGATAATTTGGCTAGATTAATTCCAGTGCATTACTTTTAATATTAATATATAATTATATCTCATCCTCTATTTTTCCCCAGATCTGTTAGCAAAGTGCAGTAGCTTACTTTCATTACCATATGTCATGCATCTGATCAACAACAATGATATTTTAATGAAACAAACCAATGAATATGGAAGGCATCTGATATAGATTGTGTCAATATTGAAACGAGTCTATTAATTCATAAGATGCAGCTACCCAATTGACAAATGAAAACTTATCACATCACATTATATTAAAAGAAACTATTAAGCAGTTTGGAGACAATAAACTATTAATAGACAATTCGGGAATTACCTGAAAATACTCAGGCATCCACAAAGGTAGGACAACAGCTTCTTCCAATAGTCTTTTTGCTTCACTCAATCCTGCAACATCATCCCATCTTACACCAGGACTGGTCTCCAAGACATCTCGTTCAAGCATTGCAGCCAAATCTGCGTCAGGTCCTTCATATTGTCCCTTCTTTGACTTTCCTTCCTCAGAATCATCATTCTGATAAGTCACCCAGTACAAGAATAAGAGAGGCTCAAAATAAGTTATATGAAAGGTCATAGAGTGCATTTTTGGGACAACAATGAATTGCATGTCAGAACAGGTAAAGCAAGTTGTAAATGAAATAGTTTTCTCTTTTCTCTAGTCAAATGATGGGTGGAGGTGGGTACAGTTTAGTAATGTAAGATAATTCGTAGACATTCAAATGATGGGTGGAGTGCTTTCCATGCACATGAAACAGAGCTCCACAAATTTTCATCAGTCATTAAAAATATAAATTTCATAAAATAAATACAGTATCATATATTTATAAAAAACATAAACTATTTTTTTAGAACAATTTAAATTTATTAAAAATAACCTATAATGATTTTCAATAAGATCTTAACGATGAGATTTTATATTTTGCGTGTTTTTTCTGTTTCTTTTTTATTTTGTACGAGTTGGTGATGAAGATGTCGATATGGTTTTTAATCGTGATAAAAAAGAGTTTTGAAAGTACTTCAACGAATATTTGATGGGGTTTTAAAAGACCAAAAAACTTATCATTTTTTATGAAAAAAGTACACTAACATATCTCAATATATACTTTCATTTTATATAACTATTACAATATGATAATTTGATTTTTTTAATAAAAAAATTATATATTACATTGAAGTATATGTAGTTATATAAAATGAAAATATATATTGAGATATGTTATGTCAATGACATGACATATTATTTTCAAAATAAAAAATTGGATATTACTGATATGGTTGTATATAGCGACCCCACTACCTAAACACGACAAAATTTTTCAAAAAGTCTATGACAAAATAAAAGGGAAACACCAAATTGATTAGATTGGGGTTTAGAACAACTTCTCATATTTACCAACCCTTCGGTTTGTATGACAAAATAAAAATAATTTTTTCTTCTCAATTATTTTTCAGCTCTCTATTTAAAAAAAAAAAATTTAGATCATACGTGGCGCCGCCCCTGACAGTAACATATTATCCGGAGATCCCTCGTCCCCTCTATTCGGGGGCATCCTTATTTAATTAGATTGCTCCTAAATTTTCTTCAAAAAGCTTATAACACAAAGTGCCCAGTGTAACTTGTGATCGTCTTCCCAAAGTCAGTGTGGGTATGAAACATCTATTTATTTAGACTCACCACCATTATCATGCTTCGCATTTTGTATGCCTACCATGTTGGAAGGTGCAAAATTAATAGATGCTGGAGCAGCCACAAATATCTGCCATTTTTTCCCCTTTTTTGTTGTTTGATTAGCAAAATGCAACTTTGGGAATCGCTCTGATTAGCAAATAGCAATATTATTAGTGTTTCATAAAATATAATTATGTTGATGGATAAAGGGAAGTACAACATCTAGCATTAGATAATGAATAATCAATGAGATCGCCTACTTTGGGGGAAGCATCACCGATGTTATATGCCTTTTATATGGTGGTTTATTAAGCAAAGCATGATTGCAATAGGGATATAGAAGTGTAGGTCTGTGAAGATCACAATAAAGTTTTAACAGAATTTCAGTGGAAACCACAATTTCAAACTTTTCTTTGAGCGAAACTTAAGTATAACTAGAATGCCATCAAGGTGCTTTCAAACTTCTAGCATGATTGACCTATATCCATTTAAAACATTATTTCTGATTTGTCCTACAGAAATTCTGCACATGATATCTTTTTACTTACATCAATGCAACTCATATAGTTTCATCTCTATCAAGACAACCAGTTGTTTAGATTCAGAAAGTGATCAGGCAGAACTCACCGAATCCGTCTTGCCAGAATTTGATTTTCCAGAAGCACCCTTCTTCCCAGCCGGTCCAGAACCTGATGCTCGGACAGAAGCACCGCCCTTTGAAGTGTTTGACTTAGCTCCACGACTTGCCCCTGACCCATTTCTAGATGCTCCTCCACGGGCCCATGTCGCATCTTGGGAGGATTTTCTTGCACCCACTTGGCCAGCCCTTGCTGGCCTTCTGCGATCATCTCTACTAGGGGGTCTCCAGACATCAGGATCATCCATGGGAGCACCCACAGAACTAGGGTACTCATCAAGTGGTTGAAAGACAAAATTTGATTTAGATCGTATTGGTGGTGAATCAGACCGTCTTGACCCAGGAAGATCCTTGAATGACCTCCTCTCTGCATCCAATTGTTTAACGACATCCACCTCTTCCAAAAGGCCCTTTTTGCATTCCATCCACTTTGTATGGATCACAGGATCATCAATTGTGCTCAGATGCCTGCATCACATCACAAGTTGAAAAATCTCAGTGAAACAACCCAAACCAGTAGAAAATTTTGAAGTGAAAGAAATCAGTGAACGAAAAGCTCCTAAATAACATGACCAAATCCAGAAACACAAAAACAATAAGTCTACAAGCACAGCAAAATGAGGTAGGTTGGAAGGGTAAAGTAGTGGTTATCTTAGAGACAGGCTCACCAATATACCATGTGAGGTGAACAGCAAAATCATATGGCCATACTTTTAATTTTCAAAATCTCTCTCACGGGGCACAGATGGCGAATCCATATTGGTTTGCTAGCCATAATTAGGATGAAATACAAGTCAACACAAAATTATGTAAAATTAGGAAGACTGCTCCTCCACCACAAGCCAACCATGATGCGATAGATCAGAATGCAATGGAAACAAAATGCAATGGTCCGAACAGCTAAAGCGAGCCCATTCTGACAATTCTTGATTCACCATCAATTCAAGCATTTCGTTACCTAGGTCAAAAAGTCTTAGAAATCAATAGCAAACACATCTCAAATGCTCTATCCAGTAACACTTTCAAGCCGCAGAACGCAATTTATAATGCACGAGACGAAAAGCAACAGACATTTGAATCAATTAGTACAAATAGTAGCTCAAAATCACATCTTTCTCATCTTTGAAATCAACCTCAAAACAGCAAATCACGAATCCCGAACCAAACAAAACCAATCATTCAAACCCTAAAATAGACAACCCACAATCAAAAGGTACGAAATTTACGGGTTCCAGACGAATAGAAACCCTAATTCATCAAATGCGGGGAGGGGGGGGGGGATTGGAGAGAAGGGGCTCACTTGTTGATCTGAGCGATGGCGCCGTCGAAGAAGATGATGGAGGTGTCGTAGAGGCCCTCCATGGCGTAGTCCCTCGCCAGCTTCACGTGGTCCTGCAACGCAGCTAGGGTTCCCGACATCTTCGTTTTCTCGATCTCTCCGAATGTGGAGGTTCTTCTTCTTCGAACGATTAGGATTTTATTTATACTGAAATTTAGGGTTTCGATATGGATTTTTGGGTTTTTCAGGTTTTCTTTTTATGGGTGATCGAGAGGGGCCGACCGTTTATACGTTGTCGGACGAGCTGATGAAGACGTCTGAACCACCGGAGGATGGTCGGTTCCGGTGGAAGGTTTAAAGTTTATAATATTATAATATGTATATATAATATGATGATATGATACGATATTATTTGTTTTAAAAAATAAATCACATTAAATGTCCATTATTTTGTTCATGTATATTTATGTTATATTTTGAATTTTATGATCCCTTCATTTCACATATATGCTAGGAATCGATGTAATATTTTTTAAATGTTATCCCATGTACAACATCATATGTTTTTATTTTAAAAAATATAAGACTGTAATTAACATAACATATTTTATTTCAAAAATAAAATATCTATTCTAATGTATTGTATATATTCACTTATAGATAGAAAAATAGAAAAATTATAATATTTTTTGTTTGATTGAGATTTTTTTTTAATTTACGTGAAAACATTTTTAGATAGTGACAAGATATATGAGAAATAAAGGGTTTTTACAGTTACGATTTCACTTTCGATGTCGGTTTAGCATGGAAAGCTCGGGCCCTATGGAGTCTTAAAATCCCCCTGAAAGTGCAATGTTTACGGTGGTTGTTATTTCAAGGGCGGTTCTTTACGAAGGCGTATGGAGCACATTGTTGCCCGCGAGACTCCCCTCCATGTGTGCTTTGTGGAGACCATAGCGCATATGTTTTGTGATTGTGAGATGGCCCTGGAGGTTTAGGACAACCTGGGGAGGGCGCTAGGGAGGCGGGTAGTTTTCAACTCTCTCGAGTAGTTATGAGAGGCTGGTCTTACTCTCTTGCAGCGGACGGACCGCGGCATCCGCAACAAGGTATTCAAGCTCCTTTCGTGTTTGGGTCTTGTGGATTGGGAAACGATAGGCCTTGTTTGGGGGCTCTGATAGTCTGAGCAGATGGCATTTGGGAGAATGCGATGGGTTTCATTGTGGCTTAGTTTCATTGTGGCTTAGGGATGCTTTTGTGCTAGGGCGTCTACGGTAAGGGTGAACCAATCTCGATCATGGTGTTAATCTCTTTCCTTCCTCATGCCTTGATTCATTTAGCTTGTTTTTTTTTCCCTTTTCGAGTTGTACTCTTTTATCTTAATGAAAAGAAGTAGCTTGTCTATCATTTCATTTACAAAAATAAATAAATAAAAGGTTTGGATCTAGTCAAGATTGATTTCGATCGTTAGTATCGAACTGCACAGCCTATGAATCTATACAACTTTAAACTGTACAATCAATTATTTGGTACATGTGTCACTCTTCTATTGGATCTAATCAAGTTTAGATTTGGTCAATACCCTTAGCAAGTCAGAATCCAATAGGAGAGTGACACTTGTACCTAACAATTGGTTATACAATTCGATTCATAAGCTATGTAGTTCAATACTGGTGAACTAGTTGAAGCAAGACCTAAGTGAATCTGGACTCCAAAAATAAGCATACATGTCGTTGTAAAGGAGACTATTATAGAGTGATTAAATAATTCTAAAAAAAAGTTATTTTATTCACCACAGATAGCTGTTAAACTGAATCCCCATGTTGGAAAAGCCTCGCATAAAATTGCGTTTAAGTTGGATAATTGTATTTTAGAATAAATTAGATTACTAATGAGGCAGATGCTGATCTAATAATTACAAGTATAAGGCATGTAAACAAGTCACATGTCACATATATTAGTTAATAATGCAACTGATTAACAGTAGACATGTAGGTCGATTTGTGGACCTCTCCTAGAGACATAATGATATTTTTTAACTTTAATTATCATATATGGTTTTTAATTAATGGTAAAGTAAAGATATGATATCACTTAATTGAAATGAGTATTTGGATGAGGACTCCCCCACTCCTAAAGGCGCGCAAAAAAAAACAAAAAATCTTGTCCTTCATTAATTAAAAATTAATATTTAGATATTTTATAAAAAGGAAAAGTGTGATCCATCATTATAAAAATAACTCATTCTTCATTTGAATATATATTTTAATTTTTTTTAAATATATGCTATATTAGATAAATATACATTTTTTAAGAATAGTTAAAACACTTTTGGAGTGAAAAAGTTACCCTGTTATTTTTCAAATGTTTTCACCGTTTGAATGCCAAATTTAGTCATCCCCAAAATATAGTTATTATAATATAGATACCTATTGAAATAGTTTCTTAATTTTTTTATTTAATCATTATTTTTATTTTTTTGTCTTCTTGTTTGTTTTTATATTTGCATCTTGTTTGACTCAATGTCGTATTGTCACATCACATGATTAAAATAATCATATGATATTAAATGAATCACATGAAGTATTTTTTTTTTATGATTTACATGCATTTACAACCGTTTGTTTTTTTAGGTTTACACAACATTTTTAAACTTATGATTTAACCATGATGATGTGACGGCCTCATAATGAAGTCAAAATACAAACATAGAAAAATAAAGAGATGGTCTAAACTTTAGGAACAGATACTCTCATCAACAAAAAAATTTGATCGGTGGGGAGGAGGAGAGAGAGGACGATAAAGAAAGAGAAGAGTGTGACAGGAGGTGGAGGAGGGTGGATGACGCCAAAGAAGGCTAGGAGGGGGGAAGATAGGGGGCGGGGAGAGCGAAAATTGGAACGGAGGATCAACGGAGTAGAGTTGGGCATCGAGCGGAGGAGGCCGTGGAGGGGGAGGTGCTTGACATTGCGTTCTATCGGTGGTGGCATTGATGGACGTGGGGCGATAAACCAATAAAAAAATGTAGCTTTTGCCTTGGATGTTGGTGATGGCATTGCATGTGTATTTTTTGACGAGTTTTTAACCGCCCTGAAACAAACGTTTTCAAATCGCAGGGTAAGTTTTCAAACACAGGCTCCCATACTACATTGTCAAAATGACTCTTCAGCACTATTTGGGATTGAAATTAGGATAACAATATCTATCTATTTTTCAAAAAAAACACTGTTTGGGATCCCCGCGCAATAGAAAAATATTATTTTCAGGGTTTTTATTATAGAAAAATACAAACAGACCCGAGTAATCGATCACAATCGTCCCGAACTCGCGAGACCCATCGGACGGTCTACAAACGCACACGTAAGCCCGAATCCGTAACAGCCACACGCAGACTCCACCAAAATTACAAAAAACACCCCCACCCCCCTCATCTTCTCCAATCCAAAAAAAAAAATCCGAAACCGCGAAAAAATAAACTCCAAAATGTCCGCCCTAAATTTTCTCACGCTACCACTCCAACCGACACGCCGCCCGACCCGACACGCCGCCAACGCCTCCAACCCCGACACGGCGGCGCCACCCGAAATCGAGCTCGAATTCGTTTCGGTACTGTTTCGATATTTCATTCTCAAAAGCCCTAACCAATACCGCAATTTGTTTCTTTTAAAATGAAATGAATTGTGACAGCCGAAACCGGGACTGGATAATACGTACCAAAAACAGAGATTGTCGGTGAAGAGCGGGGAGAAGGTGTTAAGGAATTTGATGACGGAGAACAAGATCGAGCTTTACGGGGCGTATGTGAGTTCGAGCTAGCTTTCATGGTGTTTTTTTTTTTTTTTTTTGGGTATTAAAGTTAGTTTTTTGGGGGTAATGGCAGGGGAAGGTGATGAATTGTGGTGGGGGTGGGAGTTGCGGCACGTGCATCGTGGAGGTAAAACTTATCCTGCTTTGCACACAGAAAATTAATTTCGGATCCTACGGAAATCTTTATATTTTTTTAGGTCCCTGAAACATTTGGATTTATTTTAAGTTCTCGGAAGTTGGACCCCCGTTATCTATTTTTTTCAGGTCATTTTGAGTAACAGATATTAAGTTTATCGTTAATATTTTCAGTTTTACCCCTCCTTCTGTACACAGTAAAAGATTTATGTACACTTTTAACAAGTTTAGATACAATGTTAAAAGATGGAGGCATAGGCAAAAGTGAAAAAAAAATGATAAAAGATATCCTCGATTTGATGAAATGATTCAGAAATAATATCCCAACTAACATGAGAACCTAAAATAAGTTTAGATTTTCAAGGGATCTAAAAATAATTTAAAATATTATTCAAGAATTATGTTATTTTATTTTTAACTAAAAAATTACCAATTTAAAAATAACTCCAAAATCTTTTAATATTACACTCATTCTAATGGTCTCAATGAGACAATCTCATAATTTTTGATAAAAATGGATTAATATTAATAACATTTATTAATAAGTTTTGATATAATATTATATAATTTTAAAAATAATATTAATGATAGACAAAGGTCTACCGAGCGAAGTGGAGGCCATCCGAGCCGACCGATGTTCTCTCTACGGGAGGAACTTGAGACGGTAGCTCATCTCTTCTGTCAATGTCGGGTGTCCAGACAGCTATGGGACGCAATGGGTGCAGCCACGACATGGAGACCTTTTTCCATGACATTGAGGGCATGTGGGCGGCTGGGAAGGACATCCGCCAGCCGGACACATCAAGACTCGCGAACTCCGTGTTGCAATCGATCATACCGGCGGTTGCATGGGCCATTTGGAGGACTAGTAACGAGGTGATATTCAAGAACTCCAGGGTCTATGTGGAAAATATGTGGGAAATGGTGGTGCTTTCTGTGTCTGGGGGCGTAGCATCGCCGGGGCAAGGGGGATCTCATTCTCTCGAAGCGGCATAGTCATCACAGATTAAACAGAGGGTCAGGGAGTGGGGGGTGGGTGGCCACTGGTATGACATTAGACATCCCGTCTAATGCATCGCTACCTCTTCACCCCACATTCATTATCGACACCTCTTATTTTTGTATTTTTGTTTTCTTCTTTCTTTAATTACTTCTCTCTTTTTCTCTTCGGATTTATAACCTATTTTTAATACAAGTATTGATAGCAAATCTACCTTTCTCTAAAAAAAATTATAGAGAAAAAAATGGACGGAGATTGTTAGAGTGCAACTTTGTCCGAAAAGAATCTTCTCCAAAAATGAGGTTTTGCCCTTCATATTTGGAAGCTTGCATTGGAGATGCTCTAATTAGGGGTTGACATGCTAAGGATGTGAGACAAAGGGTAAGTTGGGTAGGTTGAACCTAACCCAGCTGAATTAGCTCATTCTTGGGCAGATTTGGATTGGATTTTTAATATTTGGGTTCAACTTGAACCTAATTTGGGTTAAGTTTAGTTTGAGGGGGTACAGTGATTAGTAAATTTAAATGTTTTGGTAAATTTTGAATAATTTAATATATGAGGTGAAATTTGATTTGTTCAAATTACATGTAACTGAAAATTTATCATCCATTTACCGATTCTCTCTCCACCATCGTCCATTATTTACATCTTTTATCATTTTGATAAAAGACTTTGTGGTTACTGAATTCAAATCGTCTACAATAACACCATTTTGAAATCAAAGTTGAGCCCAGCCTAAATCTAACCTAACACGAACCCTCCTAAGAATCGAGCTAATTCATACTGGAGCGTCTATAACACACATCCATAAACTACAAAAAAAATGACAATAACTATAATGGTGTGTCAACTATCAAGTCCATTAAGATTTTAACATCATTTGGTTTCATGTGAGCATAAATATCTTACAATAGTTTTAAGATTTTAACATCATTTGTTTTCCTGTGGCATGTCCATGTTGTGTCCATTACATGTCCAATGCATGTCTGATATTTTGATAATTATTTTTGAATTTTGGTCACACATGGGACCTGTCCAACAACGTGTCTCGTGTTATGTCCAGCGTCAGACACAGAATTGACGAAGCGCCCATGCTTCCTAGCCTGTATGTTGCTCACAGTCATTTTAGGCTGATGACAAGCCATGGAAACCAATGCTAGATCACTTTATTGATGGTTGCTTAGCTTGTTAAACTGATAATATAACATGTTGATGAGTCTTAGAAACTCAAACAAGAAACAAGTAAAATTAAATTAAAAACTATGTGAAATCTGGTTGATCAAAGTTTATACTAGTTTTTAGTAGGCTTAGGCATTAGGTTTCTCCAAGATTTTAGGACTTGTTGCTTCTCTCTTTTTCTTCAAAGCAGTGGTATTTTGAGTGCAGATTATCGATGGCATGGATCTTCTGAGTGAAAGAACAGCAACTGAGATGCGATATCTGAAGAAGGCAAGTATATGAATGTTATCTATTATTAGTCTCTCTGGTCTTCAATCTATCTGTTCTACCAATTGAGGTTCATCTACATCAGATGGCATCATGAACCCTTATTGTCTGGTTTTGCATTGCAGAAACCTGAATCCTGGAGACTCGCTTGTCAGACCATAGTCGGTAACAAGGAAAATTCAGGCACGGTATGTCGTAAATTCTCTTCTGTTCACTCTATCTGTTTATGTTATGTTGCCTAATCATAGATTATAGATAGAAAATAATGTCAGGGACAATCTCATATAAACTTAGATGCTTCTTATTTCAAGTTGTATATTTCATGAAGTATAGTATGTGCTCTATTTACTCAAATAAAAAACCACAAGTTTTATCTAATGAAACATGTGTCATCAAACAAATAAGACTTCACACGAGATTTTATATAAGACTGCATGTAACAGCGTTGTAGAAATCAATGTGAAGAAGATTATGTTGGAACTTTATATCAAATCTTTTCTTGTTTTTCCAGGTCACCGTTCAGCGTCTCCCACAGTGGAAGAAGTGATTCCTTTTGTTTCCTTACAAACTGTGAAAATATATGAGCATAATATTGAATATTGAAGCAACTTTTGTTTTTCTCCCGGCCTGCAAACCAGTGTCTCCAATCTATGCTTCTTATATTCAACAATCCATGTCAGTTACATTCAGAGAAGGCCATACAAAACAAACATATACAAAACACACTGAAATTCAACTTCCACACAAGTGAGACTTTATTTCTCTGCAAACTAAGATGTAGAATATAAGATAAAAACAACATTTTACATCCAAAAACAGCTTAACATCACATTGCATAATAACTTCAGAGACTAAAGTCTACTGTTATTCTACCCATCCAGAATTAAAACACAATACCACATAAGATAATAATTATATAACACCTAATTCCATTCTCAGACAGACTAAACTAACCCACAATACAGACTACACTCCCTCCCTCAGAAACCTTCACTCAGACGTCGGAGTCGCCGGCGACGCCTTGCAAGTCGCCTTGTTATGCCCTACTTCATTACAGACACTGCACCTGATCTTCCTTGTGCTCGTCTTCTTCGGCTCCGTCGGCTTCCCCTTCGGCCTCCCCGGCAACCTCCGTGCCCGGGACAAGAGCGACGACTTCCCGTGGACCGGGTCGGGGCAAACCGGCCGACCCACGTCCGGGATTGGATTCAAGGAGGACGAGTACGTCAGACGGTAGCACTGCATTGTCAGGTACTTCGAGCAGAACTCATAAACGTTCGCGCCTGTGCGGTCGAACACCGCGATCGCGTGCTTGCACGGCAGGCCCGTCGCCTTCCACCTTCGGCACGTGCAGTCCCAGGTCTCCAGGTTGACCGCGTTGACAGCCTCTTCGCCCTCACGGACCTGGAATTAAGCATGTCAATAAAGAGTATTGAATATCCAGAATGAATATGCAATGTGAGTGTACAAAAAAATATATTTGAATCCAACATCTATGGTAAAATTATAAGTGTTGTTACACACAATTCTTTTCTAATCCCATTTCTATCATATATGTTTCATTAACGTCATATACTCATATTAACAATGTATATATGCTTCGATAAATTATGTAGAACATTACTATCTGCATCTGAATGATTTAAGATTAGGATTCGAACCTGGAAACGTTCTCCGCGAGGCACGTCACGTTGATCGAGCGGGACTTGGCGATCTCGCGCTGTAGCTTCTGCTCCGCTGAGGGGGTGAGCGCGGTCTCCATCCAATTCATCGAACTCTCGCGGCGTAAGTGTATCGTCTCCATTATCTTGCACCGCACGACGTCGATGATTGGACCACCGACGACTGTTCTTTCACGGGTATCCAGTCCTCGAACAGCTCGGTCGCGCTCGACGATAGGTGGCCATACCGAAATCCTTTGAAGAACGCGTTCGACCAGAGCTCGGGCTTGCTATTCCCAACCCACGCGGCGAGGTCTTCCGAAACAGACCTAATTCGCTCAACGCACGCATCGAATTCCTCAACCGTGAATGCGTGCGCTGCGTTGATGAAGTCTTCGATCAGCGAATCCTTCGATTCTTCCACCACCATCAACCCCTCCAGTTCTGCCTTGAACAACTCCATCAGGTGTTCGAAGCAGAACGCGTGTTCGCTCTCCTCGAAAACCTGGGAGACCGCCTCTTCAAGGCCATTTCGCCTATCCGAAACGAACGTCATAACCCGCGAAGTCGACAAAGCCAACTTCAGAAGCTCCAAGAACCAAAGCCAAGTCTCATGACTCTCATCTCCACGACCGCGAATGCGACGGGGAAGATCTCGTTCTCTCCATCGATGGCCGTGGCGGACAAGAATTTGTACTTCTTGTTCATCTTCAGATCCAACCCATTCAAGAACAGGAGGGGGTGGCACCCGTGCTCGAACCCGTGAAGCGAAGCGTGGAATGAAACGAAGATCCGGTGAAACCTCGAGTCCTCTTTCGTTACGAGCGTCGCAAAGCTTCCCGGGTTGGTTTCGAGGATTCTCTTGCACAACCAAGGCAAAAGCGTGCAAGCCTCGCTATGCGAATCGTACAACTCCCTCCTCGCGATCTCCTTCCCCCGCCAAGCCTGCGAGTAGTTCAGGTTGATCCCAAAATCGCGATAGAACTCGTTCGTGATGTCCCTCGGCTTAAGGTGCGGAGAGTCCTTGAGCTTCTCCTTAATGAGGTTCGACAGCCACTGCTGCGAAGCCAACCGATTGTTGCCCTTCTGCGCGACCCCTCCGCATGTGTGAGTCCCGCTGATCTTCTTGATCATGAACTTCTTCTTGGCCGACGATCGCGAGGCGTGGATACGCCACGGGCATCCCTCAGCCTTGCACGCGGCGGTCACGCGGGAGCCATCGTTCTTTATGAACTTGTACATGAATCCCTTCGCGATGGCGTACATGCGGAGCGCATCGCGCATGTCGCGCGAGTTTCGGAATTCCTGTCCTGGGCCTGTTATGGCATTGGCCCACTCGCCGGTCATCTTCCCGGCGTGAACTCCTCTTCCTCGGTGAGGGCACGAGAGGAACTGATCCGCCTGGGTGAGAGGGTTGTGGGTGCTGCGAGGGAGGAGGTGTTTGTGTTGGCTTCGGCATTGCTTCGAGTTATCCTGAAAAGAGAGAATAAATTCATGTCATTGAATGCGAAGAGGCGGATTTTGATGGGCTTAAGTGCAAAATGGGCATTGATACACTCAGTCATTCATGCAAATCTAAATCTAACATGAGTATATGAAATCTATAATTGAGTATATCGAGTAGGCAAATATATACTCTTCATATTTGGTGAATGTATATACTACAATAGATCAATATATCATGCAGGAATGACTGTCACTAATATATTTCGTGTGAAATATGTACCTCTTTTCAATCTTGTCCATTACAAAAAGGTCTGTTGTCATGGAACTCTTGTGGAAGTTGATCATCCGCTTGAGGTCTCTGTCGTTGGATATCGTTATAAGGGTCTTTTTGTTCTTGGGGAGGAAGTACTTGATGGTGAAGGTGCTCTCATCGGATTCGAACATATGGGATATCTCTGACTTCAAATCATTGAACGTCATTTCATGAGTGATATCTATCGCGTGTGCTTCTCCGCCATCGTAAGACATAGAGCCATCGCTGCCCACGACAAACTCGCCTCCATACTGGCAAATCACCAAAATGGCGTCTTGAGACATCTTCTCGCGTACCGGAAAAAGATCCACACCAAAGTCAGCAGGGAGTATGTGAAAAGAAAGAACAATGGAATATGAAGCCTTGTCTATAAAGAAGTTGATTTCCTCACACACACACACACACACGTACTGATCAGGGGTTTATGCTATAATAAGATCAAATACCACTGCCCCTTCAAGAATTCTTCAATGCATTATGCTAAACACAATCCACATGTCGTTGAACATGCTTGAACATTGAATAGGGGGAGGGAAATGTTGATGGATTTCAACATCAAACGCATCACAATTTATAACTATATATATGATGCAAACATGTATTATATCAGGCATGAACACATAAGCTTAAAAGCTCAGTTAATCCAGCACTATGAAAGAGCAGATAGCGATTCTTTCTATAACATAAGTTATCAACCCAATAAATATCAGTCTGCATTCTGTATAATGAATTATGAAAACGCATGGTTCACAACAAACGATTAGATTTTTTAGTAAAAGTTCATGAGAATATTTTCACAAAAAGTGAATGCAACATAAACTTTGTAGAAGAAAGAGATCTCACAGATGCATAAACAGAAAGTTTCGGGCTGCTTAGAATTCTTGAGGTGTTCATTTCTGAAGAAAATGTGTTGTCACACGATCTTAAACAATCAGTATACAGGAATAATAAAGATCGAAAGAAAGCACCAAAAAAGGAGGTCATTGTCCATGCAACACTCACACTCCAATATTAAGAGCTTCTGGAGGTAAAAAAAAAAGTTTTTGGAATTTGTTCAACAGTACTTTTATTAGGGACAAAACAGAATTAAGAACTACAAAGTAAGCACTGGATGTGTAGCATGTTCACCAAAAAAAATGAATTACAAAAGCATTCAATATCATGCAATCCTTTAATGTAAAAACCCAATTCAATGTACTCTTCAAAATTTGAAAAACAACCCTTATTGGCTCATTCAATCTCATCTTGCATATAATCATAGACAACAATGTGTTTAGTGTACAGCTAGACAGAGAATAAACACTGAACTATTGTGATTCAGTGTGTCATTCATAACACAAACCAAGTATTATATCAACACATCAACATTGTAATACCATTGAAATCATATAGAAAAAAAGAGAGTACACATTTATATTATCATAAATCATTTCAAACAGTCAATGAAAATTTATTTTTGAATTAACCAAAAGAGAACCCATCAACAACAACAAAATCCAAAACTTCAGAACCAATAGAAATCCAAATCTCTCTTCTTTAGACCATTTGGGGGTGACCCAATTATCCAAATTTTTTGAATGGACTATGTTCTGTTCCTCTTCATATTAGATCCAGTACATTGAATTATAGATCTTTTGTTCCTCTTCGTATTAGATCCAGTACATTGAATTATAGATCTTTTGTTCCTCTTCGTATTAGATCCAGTACATTGAATTATAGATCTTTTGTTCCTCTTCTTATTAGATCCAGTACATTGAATTATAGATCTTTCAATACAAGTTCAAATGAAAGCCCCCTCTTTTATGCATCAAAAAGGGGAAACAAAGCAGACCCATCAAAGTTAATCAAGAAACAGACACCCTCCCTTCCTCGCACGACAGTAACCCAAAACAACATAAAAAATCACATAAAAAGAGAAACCCATTTTCACAAGGACAATAAGAACATATAACATTAAAACCCATATGGATTTCTTTAGTGGTTATTTTTTTCTTCTTTACAATCTTTGCTTTTTAGTCCTTCTAGGGTTTTATGTTTTTGAGAGATAGAGATGAAAAGAAAAGAAAAAATTGAAAGGAAGACATAATTACCTTGTGGTCTCTCTGAAAAATATTTCTTTTGGGGTTCTTCTTTGATGGAGTTTTTTTTTTTTTTTTTCAGGGGGCGACAAGAGAAAAACCTAACTTTTTTGAAGAGATCTGAGGGATCGAACAAAAATATTTGGCCTTTCAATTTATTTTTTTTATATTTTTTCATAGTTGCCCTAAATTCTTAGAAACCCCAAGAAATAGTTTTATTTCCAAATTTGCCCTTCCAGTGGGCTAGTGGCCTAACCACTGGATGGGTTTTTTTGAAATTTTCAGCCCAGTACTGCATGGAAGTGGAATGTATCAGTGCTGACCAGTAAGAGGATTTTGGATTTGGAATTTTGCATTATAAGTAGTCCTCCTGTCAATAGATCGGATTTAGAACCAATAAAAGATATAAATTACCTGATCCGAAGGATTTGAGACTCAATTTTTGAAATGGATCATGCCCAGGTCAACTCTCATCCTGCATTATGGAACGATGGATACCCAACTAGTGGTGACTCCAAAAATTTTCATAAATGGGGTTATTAAAAAGAATAAATTTTATAAAATTTTTAAAAGATCTATTCTTATCATATATTTATAAAAAATATAAATTTTTCTTTTAAAAATGTAACAACTTATATTAATAAAAATAAACTATCAAAAATTTTAATATATAAACTTTTACAATTTTTTCTCGGCGAGATTTTATATTTTGAAAATGTTGTATGATAAATTCATTATCAACATTATCAAATATGCATTTTTCAGTGTATGTGACAAAATAATCATTCGGCTCTTCATGATTTTCATTTCTGAAAAAGCTCTTTCAACTCTTGTAGTCTCAACCAATAAAATCAATGCTAACCTTAGAAGCAAATACACTAATGTATATATGAGGTGTTTTTTTGTCTCCAACTTTCTATCAAGATCACAAATTTCTTTTAATTTTAAAAAATCCATGATTAAATACCTAAAACATAGTAAGAGGAGATCGGGAACGCGACCAACAACAATGGGTGCATTCGTCCATCTGTCGATGATAGGTGCATTCGTCGTGTGTGGGTGATCAACGAATCTGCTGATAAGGAGTCCCAGAGGCTGGACTTTTTTTTAATATAGTATTTTATGGTTCCACTTTTTTATTTTTTCTAATAGAGTAATAGGTAGAGGGTTTTAATGGATAATACTCCAAAATCTTGGCCGGTTTGTTTTTAAATTAATGGGCTGGTTAAAGTGGACATATCATTTACTTTTAAAAAATTATAATGAGTCAAACTTGAATTAAACATGGTGAGTGTGCTAGTTTATTTTTTATTTTTTTTGAACTTCATGGGGTCATTTGACCCCACTGTTGAAAGAGTGGCGCCGCCCACCCAGCCATGTAAGACATATTGTTGATTTTTTTAGAGCACTATGATTTTTTTTATTTTTTTTTAACTTCAGGGGGTCATTTGACCCCACTGTTGAAAGAGTGGCGCCGCCCACCCAGCCATGTACTTAAAAATTTTTCACTATGAGATCATTTTTACATATTTCACAAGTGATACAATTCAATTTATTGAAATATATATCTTTCATTGGTATCGCATCGGATTTCACAACGTTGGACAGGATGTGGGAGGCAGATAAGCAGTTGGTGGTGAAGGGACATCGGAGCTGAGAGCAAAAATGAACGAATTATTGTTCCCGTTGTTGTATGGACTTTATGGAACACCTGACTCGTTAATTTTTCGCAATCAACAATATTATGTCGAGAATGTCTGAAATTACATTTTATGAGCCATCCAGGACAAATTACTAATAGAGGATTAGTTGGGTGGAGGGTTGGAGATGATGGCTTTGGTAGAAACCTCTTCTACTGATCTACTTTTTTTTTGTGCAATTGCCTCAGTTTTATATATATATATATATATATATATATATATATATATATATATATATGAGGTATATAATTAAAAAAAAACATGACGGTCTTATCTTTTTCTAAATAAAGTCACCCCACCATGACGTATGATGATCTTTCTAGAACTCACCCCTGCCTGTTTCGTTCCTCCACCTTCACTCGTTCTTGATCTTTCGCATACCCAAACTTATAACAAACCATAGGGTAAGAAAAAAAACAAATGACTTGTGTTTATTGAGACTAGCTTGACTCCCAACGAACTATCTTGCCTAGCGGACTACATTTTGAATTGTAAAATGAATAAAATATTTATTTTTGTTTATCGCTCAACTCAACCCATGCTCCTGATTTTCTAATAAGCATTATGTTATCACACTCAGTGTTTTTTACAATTTTAAATGCAGTTTCATATATCTCGTTAGCCCCCTCAATTCACTATAAATAGGGTAAATAACTCATTAAAACAAATTATATTTAATTTTTTATAAATGATATTATTTAATTTATTAAAAAATATATTTTATCTTTGATAAAATACATATCTCATGATATATGTAATTATTAATAATATAAAAACTGTAAACGGGACTCAATGCACATTTCCCTATTCTAATTTCCACCCAACCTAAACTACCATGGTCCAACTCCAAACCCATGTACCCAAAGTCCAAACCCACCCAACCTAGACTACCCAGACCATGAAAAGTTAAAAAAATAAAAGGAAATTTATTCTGGATTTTCAGAAAAAATCCATGAATTATTTTTAGATCAATGAAATATCTGAATTTATTTTTAGGTCTTAAGATTAGTTGGAGTATTATTTTTGAATCCTTTCATCTAATTGCAATTATCTTTTACTATTTTTTAAATTTTTGCCTCTGTCCTCATCTTTTATTCACACATACGTTAGCCCCTCCCCCCTTCACGTGCAGCCTTCCCATCATTCTCCCCCTCTTACCACTCCCTTCCTCCCGTCTTAGCAATATATTCAGATCTTCTAATAGTGTACCTGGTAGGTAGACTTAATAGCCGTTACTCAAAAGGACATGAAAATAACAAATAATGGGATTTGAAGTATCTAATATTCCAGTGAATTAAAATAATTTAGGGAGTTCCTCAGAAGGAAGGAGGACCCAAAATTAATTTTCAAAAAAAAGAGAGGAAAAAATTCAAATAACCATCTGTAAACTGCCTGAAATCCATATAACCCCATGATTTTTTTTAAAGTCCATATGACCCCTTAAAAACACCTACGTAAATTCAAATAGCCCTCATGAGTTAAATTTTCGTTGACAGGTTAGGATTACTCTGTGAATATTCTGTCTGATTAACTTTGGTTGAAAATAAAATATACTAAAAACCCCATACCATGTGTTGAAAATGTTAAAAGTCATCTGTAAATGATGATTTTACCCATCTGAATAGGGTTTTATAATTTATTTGGTGGCGTAAAATCATCATGTACAAAAGGTTTTTCACATTTTTAACAAATTGTAGAAGTTTTTTGGTATACCGTATTATTAATCAAGGTTAACAAAATAAAATATTAACATAATATTCATTATCTGTCAATGAAAGTTTAACTTATGGAGGTTATTTGGATTTTCATTGGTGTTTTCAGGACAACTTTAAAAAAAATCCAAGGGGTTATAAAGATTTCAGGTAGTTTAAAGGGGTCATTTGGATTTTCCCCCAAAAAAACACTCCTTTCTCCATTTTCCCCAAAAATCTGGACCGGTTTGTTTTTAAATTAATGGGTTGGTTAAAGTGGACATATCATTTACTTTTAAAAAATTATAATGAGTCAAACTTGAATTAAACATGGTGAGTGGGCTAGTTTATTTTTTATTTTGTTGAACTTTATGAGGTCATTTGACCCCACTGTTGAAAGGGTGGCGCCACCCACCCTGCCATGTACAATATATTGTTGATTTTTTTAGAGCGCTCTTACACTTAAAAATTTTATACTTAAATTTTTTTCATTATGAGATAATTTTTACATATTCCACAAGTGATACAATTCAATTTATTGAAATATATATATCTTTTATTGGTATCGCATCGGATTTCACAACGTTTGACAGGATGTGGGAGGCAGATAAGCAGTTGGTGGTGAAGGGAGATCGGAGCTGAGAGCAAAAACGAACGAATTATTGTTCCCGCTGTTGTATGGGCTTTATGGAACGCTTGAAACTAGTTAATTTTTCGCAATCAACAATATTATGTCGAGAATGTCTAAAATATGAACCATTTAGGACAAATTACTAATAAAGGATTAGTTGGGTGGAGGGTTGGGGATGATGGTTTTGGTAGAAATCTCTTCTATTGATCTGCTTTTTTATATTTTAGGCACATGCCTAAGTTTTAATAAAATTACGGTAGGGTGTCTACATGTTATAAAAATATATAACTTATATATACACACACACACACACACACGAGGTATATGATTTAAAAAAAAATAAAAACATGACGGTCTTATCTTTTTTTAATTAAAGCCACCCCACCATGACGTATGATGATCTTTCTCGAACTCACCCGTCTGTTTCGTCCCTCCACCTTCACTCCTTCGTGATCTTTCGCATGCCCAAACTTGTAAGTTATAACAACCATTGAGTAAGGAAAAAAAAGGAAAACTTGTGTTTATTGAGACTAGCTTGACTCCCAACGAACTATCTTGCTTGGCGGATTACATTTTGAATTGTAAAATGAATAAAATATTTATTTTTGTTTATGGCTCAACTCAACCCATGCTCCTGGTTTTCTAATAAGCATTATGTTATCACACTTGATCTTTTTTACAATCTTAAATCTAGTTTCATATATTTCGTTAACCCCCTCAACTCACTATAAATAAGATAAATAACTCATTAGAAAAATTTATATTTTTTATAAATGGTATTATTCAATTTATTAAAAAATATATTTTATCTTTAATAAAATATACATATCTGATCAAATGAGATATGTTATTATTAATAATATAAAAACTGTAAACGGGACTGAATGCACATTTCCCTATTCTAATTTCCACCCAACCTAAATTACCAAGGTCCAACTCCAAACCCATGTACCCAAAGTCCAAATTCACCCAACCAAGACTACCCAGACCATGAAAAGTTAAAAAAATAAAAGGAAAATTATTCTGGATTTTCAGAAAACCCATGGATTATTTTTAAGTCAATGAAATATCTGAATATAATTTTAGGTCTCAAGATTAGTTGAAATATTATTTTTAAATCCTTTCATTTGATTGCAATTATCTTTTACTATTTTATTTTTATTTTTGCTTCTGTCCTCATATATTATTCACACATATGTTAGCCCCTTCCCCTTTCACGCGCGACCTCCCATCATTCTCCCCCTCTTACCACTTCCTTCCTCATGTCTTAACAATATACTCAGATTTGCTAACAACGTACCTGGTAGGTGGACTTAATAGTCATTATTCAAAAAGATATGAAAATAATAGACAATAGGATTTTGGTATCTAAAAATACATTTAAATATTTTAGTGACTTGAAATAATTCAGGTTCCTCATATGAAAGGAGGACCCAGAATTAATTTCCAAAAAGAGAGAGGAAAAAATTCAAATAACCATCTGTAAACTGTCTGAAATCCATATAACCCCATGAATTTTTTTAAAGTCCATACAACCCCTTTAAAACACCTATGTAAATTCAAATAGCTACATGAATTAAATTTTCGTTGACAGATTATGATTACTCTATAAATGTTCTGTTTGATTAATCCTGATTGAAAACTTAGTACACCAAAAACCCCATATAATGTGTGGAAAATGTGAAAAATTATCTGTAAATAACCATTTTACCTCTCCAAATAGGGTTTTATAATTTATCCGGTGGCGTAAAATTGTCATGTTCAAAAGGTTTTTCGTATTTTTAACAAATTATAGTGGTTTTTTGGTACACTCAATCAGGGTTAACAAAACAAAACATTCACCTAATATTCATTGTCTATCGACGGAAGTTTAACTTTTAAAGGTTATTTGAATTTTTGTAAGTGTTTTCAGGGTGTTATATTAACTTTAAGAAAATTCAAGGGTTATACAGAGTTCAGGTAGTTTATAGGGCGGTCATTTAGATTTTTTTCCAAAAAAAAAAAAACTCCCTTCTCCATTTAACCTGACCGCCACCCCCTCTCACCTTCTACGGCTCTGCCCGAAGGCCCTCGACAACGACGACGCCGCCGCCCGAGTCCCGACGCGCCGGTTAGTCTCCCTGACCTTTTGTTATTTCCATTGAATAGGCCACATGAAAAGAATCTTCTCTTTATGCTTCCAGTCTCCCTGCCCTAATGTATGGAATGAATTACTATTTAATGTTTTTGTGATATATGTGGATTATGATTGGTGAATGTTGTTGTTTTATAGTGTTGAATTGTTGATACACTCGTATATATTTTTTAAAAAAAATCCATAACTCCCTCCGAAATTCATGTAACCCTTTGATTTTTTTTGAAATCCATATAACACTTTGAAAACACCTATGTAAATCCAAATAACCCCCTGAGTTAAGATTTTAGTTGACTGATGAGGAATATTCTGTTTGATTAACCTTGGATGAAAACAAGTATGCAAAAAAAACCCTAAAATGTAATAATTTATTCAAATGGATAAAATCATCATTACAGAAGTTTTTTTTTCACATTTTTAACAAATTATAAGGGGTTTCTGGTATACTGTATTTTTAGCTAGGGTCAATCAAACTGAATATTTACAGAATATTCTTCATCTGTTAACGAAAGTTTCTCTTGGTTATTTGGATTTATATGAATTACAAGAAAAGTTAGGGGGTTATATGGATTTCAAATTGTTTACAAGGGGTTATTTGGATGTTTTCCTATATTTTTTTCCATGTTATATTTTAAGTTTTAACCCAACATTAGTCCAAAAAACCTTAGATAGCAATTCCATTTCTTGTTTTAATTTTATAGCTATATAGATATTTGTACTTTGAGTTGTTTATCTTTGAAGGTTATGTAGAAGGAGGCGAATGGAGAAAGTTTTTAAAATTGTAAAAAAAGAGCTTTTGAGATATCTAATTCCAAAAGCATTTTAAGTGAAAACTCATTTTCAAACGGATTTTCAAAGATTACCTTAGTCAACAAGTCAAGAACCAACCGTGTGTGTGTGTGTGTTTGGATCATTTATATTGATGCCAAAATGATGTTCTGCCGCATATTGCATCAGATTTCCCTTTTTTGGTAGGTAAGGTTTTTTTTTTTTTTTTTTTTTTTGGACTGGATTAGATTTTGTGCGGGGGAGAGCTCCTTGTCATTCTTGGGTGGCTCTTTTGTCATTCAGGAATAATATGGGTGTAGGTTACATCATAGTTAGAGACCTCGTCTGCATTTGATGTAATCTAGCACGTGGGGTCAATCAAGTTTGTTATTCTGCTTCTGGTTTTGATCCTCCTATTTAATAATAGGAGTGTGAAAGCTTACCATTTCTTTAAAAAAAGTATTTTTTTTTGTTTTTCATCATTTTTTTTCCGATTGGTTTCATCATTGTTTCTTCTCCTGATATATTAGCTGGAATAAGAGTTGAACCAGGAGTTCTATTAGTCCGCCAGAAGATGCTTTCTATAATTCCTTCAATGGTGAGATTTAATGTTCAGTTTACATCTGTTGTTTACTGTTGGTATGTTGTAATATTGAGAAGCCATAAGAATTGAATGATAAAACCAAAGCTAGTTATCGAGATTTTCATAAAATTAGATAATGTAATATATAAATTAAATCCTTGTTGATGAACAGGTTTATCTCCTTTTTTTCCTTTCAATCTGTTAGACTAATTAGTTTAATCCACATTGCAACGGTGTTTCTGATTGCAGATTTTCTATAACCATTCATCAAACCTCATAGGAATCAATTTTTTTTCTTTTGTTGGGTGCCATTTCTTTCTTTGTTTTGAAGCTGCTTCTTTATTTTAAACACAAACACCCTACTCATATGAATGGGTTTGTCAATTTTTTGCTGAAATAGTAATCTTTTAAAGAAACACCCAGACTTAAAAAGGGTAACCCAACGAACTATTATAGATCCTAGTGAGCATTAGTTTCAAGCTAGATAATTATTCCAATCAATTAAAACATACTAGAAGGTCACTTGAATATACATGATGCATTAATACAATTGTATCCGTAAAGAAAGTAAATACAAGTCCTTGCCATTAGAACTATAAAACAAAGTGCAGATGAACACATGCCTTGAAGTCCTAATTTTAGAAATATTAAAAGAAAGTGCAGATGAAGACCCTCGTAATGAAAGATGAAATCTTTATTGCTGATGTGCATTCTTAATGTGAATATGTAGAGAAATGGCCTTTGGGTTGAGCCAAAGCATATCATCATCGCTTTAGTGCTCCCATTAGTCTGTATACAGCATGTGCAGTGTATTGGTTAACAATATGCAACATGTTGAGGTGGAGGCAATTAAGATTTACCAAGTAATCATGGGAACTAAAGTACACATTGAAGCTTAAATAATGTGTGATTGTAATGAAGGCAGTGTGGAGAGCATATATTAGGTACCCAAGTCTTTCTTATGGGAGACAAAAATATGCTTAATTCTCTGGAAAAAAAAACCCTTCTACTAAATCTTGTGAGGATGATGACATACAAACAAATAAAGTTTAGATACATTCGAGGAGGTGATTTCAATTGAATGATTGATGGACATAGTTTTACGTCACTGATGTGGGAGGGATTATTTTTTGGAAGGATATTGTGTGGGGGAGGGGTGTGTGTGTTGGTGGTGGTACCTTCTTGACTTCTATTTAAACATAACTTACAACACTAGTTTACCAATTAGGATCTTGAAAATTAAATTCTCTCAAATGACAAATCTTGATGATCCCATGAAAGATTTGAATTAAAAAAATGTTGTATATAATATTGGTTAACATGCACATATGCAATCAATACCAAAATTATATATAAAAAATTAAAACTATTTGCAAAAGTGAGCAAAAAACTTACCTCAACTCTGCATCTTTGAGGTTGTTGTGGAAGTAGTTGGAGCTCTTGATGTAGGAAAATTCCTCTGGACCATCAGGGATGCACTTGACATGGGATATGTGTTGGATGATCTTGGTTCACTCTGGACCATCAGGGATGCACCGCCTCAAGAGTTTAGGGCTGATCCTCACCATGGAAGGAATAAGAGTTGAACCCAAGATTCTCAGTCTATAAAATGCCTTCCATGGTGAGATTCAACATATTTTAGTTTACATCTTCAACAAAATATTGTTGATAAGATGTAACATTGAGAAGCCATAAGACTGGAATGGTATAACGAAAGTCATCCTTGGTTAAGAGAATTTCGTATAATTAGCTACATGTAATATATAAATTATTCGAGTTGATGAACAAATTTTATCTCCTTTTTGTTCCTTTCAATTTGTTAGACTAACTAGTTCAATCCACATTGCAACAGTGTTTCTGATCACAGATTTTCCATTACTGTGCATCAAACCTCATAAGGAACCATTTCTTACTTACAAGCAATCATGCATATGCAGTTGGATAAATTATGTGAAATAACACAATTCTAAGGGGGACCTAGTCCACCAATACCAGTTTATTTCCACTTATTTTGATATAGTTATACCCACCTATTTCAACAAACAGAATTTTGGGTTTATTTCCACTTATTTTGCCCTATTCTCCCCCTATTCCTCTATTCAAACATAGTAGAAAGGTATTTTAATGTGATCTCTCGTGCCTTAAACTTCAAGGCTTTTGGTTTCGGAATCCTTCATTATGACAGATTGATTAGATATGAATTAGTTTTTAAGGATTCCCCTTACTAATGCAAATGAGGTGATCCATTTGAGGGTTTGATTATTGTTGGGTGGGAAGTCACTGTCTTGATTCAGCGAAGGATAACATTACGTATAGCCTTCGTTGCAGGTTTACAGTCTCACGTTCAATTTAAAAGACGAAAAGTCATTATGGAACCATCGAAAACTCCCCCATAAACATTATATGTAAAGTTTTTTCTCTCTCAAAGAGCATGCATTGAAGTGTTCTTAATAATAGTATGGAATTCTAGGCATATGATTGTCCTAACCATTGAAATTCAAAGTGTTTATTCTAGACATGTTCTAGGCATATATTATTGTCCTAACCGTTGGAATTCAAATTGTGTTATTTTTTCCATGGACCTTTCTAAACCCTTCTTCATATAAGGTTAGTTATGCACAGTGAATAAAACATCCACTTTTGACAAAACCACAACCTATTTCACATATCACAAAAGTTTCTCTACAGCACATTAGAATTTTCCCATTCCACCAAAACTCTCTGGGCCACATTTTTCAAACGGAAGGGGATATTCCCCCACCCTTTTTTTCAAACCCACCACCCAAAATTTTAGAAAGGGGAGGGGGAAGAGAAAGAGAAGAAGAGGGGCGGGGAGAGAGAGAGAGAGAGAGAGGAGGAGGGTGGCTACAGCAGTGGAAATTTTTTATAACATCATGATCTTTTTACATACGTAATGTCTCAAAATCACTATCTATAGATCATATCACTTATTTCTTTTCAGTTATGAAACTAATCTACAACATGACTTAGCAGAATTGTCATTTATTTCTTTTCATGAAGCAGCAAATGATTTTACAAGGCTAACAATTCATGTTCAACAACTTTTGGAAGTGGGTGCAAGTTGGTAATGGTCCCACATTTGAAGTTAGAAAAGGTTTTTCCACTTTATATATTGGTCCACTTATAGAAGAGTGTTTTGGAAAAAACAAAAGAGAAAGTGACCACACACGCCTCAGCGCGTAAGCGCAGCGTGGACGTTATTTGGTGCACTTGGTACTTTCTTTTTTAAAAATTGAATTGGGTGGCCAGTCCCTCTGCATATATATGAAATTTTTAAAGGTTGCAAATGCAACCCTTCAAGTTTGAACATATTCAATTATCAGTTTTACAATCTTCTAAGAGTGTTGTAGGAAATTTTCAAAGTTGCTGTCAGTAGATTTCTTGAGTTTTGTTGTATCTTGAAAGTAATTTGTCTGAACCCTTTTGCAAACTTAGTAACTCCGTGGTAGCAAATATCACTTTAAGGAAAGCTTTTTCGCGCCTCAAAACTCCGATTCGACTTCTTATGTTCCCTAATTTCTTTTACAATCTATTCTTCCATTTCCTTTAGCAAACTTAGTAACTCCGTGGTAGCAAATATCACTTTAAGGAAAGCTTTTTCGTGCCTCAAAACTCCAATTCGACTTCTTATGTTCCCTAATTTCTTTTACAATCTATTCTTCCATTTCCTTTAAAGTGATCTCAAATGTGTTTCAATTTGTTTCTCTTGTTTCTTTTTATCTATTTGGTTTCAGTTTTTGGTTCTTCCAAATCACCCCCTACAAGGCTACAACATTGAATTTGCGAAAGCCCTTTTAAATGCTCTCTCCATTCAAGTGTACCCTGTTTCATAGAAAGTTTTTTTTCTCTAGAGTATAAATGTTATATACTCTCAGAAATTTGTTTATTCATGATTTCATGTTCGGTGTCAAATCAAGATTGGAATACTCTTATAAAGCATCAACCAAATAAATATTAAAATCAATGGAAGCATACTGATGTCACTTGAATAGACATGATGCACAGAAGACAACTGTATTGGTAAAGAAATGAAATGCAAGTACTTGACATAGGAACTGTAATAGAAAGTGCAGATGGAGTCCTTATAGAAACTGTAAAAGGAAATGCATATGCTCTCTTTTGGTAAGAGATAAAATTGTATTGTTATGCCAAAAGAGAGGTACAAGAATGAATCTACAAAAAGAGGTAGAACATTTACAAAACCTTCAACTGATAAAAAAAAAAAGGGTGTACTCAAAAGCCATTTGCTAAAGGAGGGAAAACCAGTCCAAGCTGGAGTGCATCCCCTTAGTAAATTGACCTTGAGAACAACCAATTTATCACTTTATCCCCGCTAAGTTTTCCTGATAATGGTACCATATATATCTGGTTCTCTTGATGGATAATGATCAGTCTCAATTAACTTTGAATCATTCCAAACCATTGGTTGTCCACCTTTCCTCGGAGATTTCTTCTTGCCTTAGGGAGAACTTGCAACTAAGTTCTTAGCAATCTTTTTTGTGATGTTATTCAAGTTATCTTTGAAAACCACATATCTGAAAGTCATTTTCATGTATAGAAGACTTAACAAGCCGAACCAGGAGATTGTTGAGTGCAACACCTGAAAAATCTTCTTAATTGATGTTTCCTGCAACAAAGGAGCCAAGCCATATTATAAATTCATGTATAGTTATGCTCCTCTTTTTGCTTATTCCCATTTGATGTAAGAGGGTGGTCCAAATGAAAGAGTAGTATGGTCAAGAAAGAGGAATTGGTGATCAACTTCTTCTATATAGTTATGATTTATTAGTTCACAACATATGAATGTGAGGCACTAAAGTCTGCATAATGAAGGTTATGCAGGGAGTATATATTGAAGTACCAACTAAAGCTTTTGTATGGGAGATGTGACTTGCTTACTTCTCTGAAAAACAATATGTGGACTACCCCTTCTTTCTTACTTCAATCATGTGAGGATGACAACACAAAAACTAGGAAGTTTTAAGGAATAAAAACAATACCCCTTCTTTTTTACTTCAATCATGTGAGGATGACAACACATAAACATTTGAGGAAAAATTTGATTTGAATGATTCTTTGATAGACTAATGTGAATTGTGAACTCAATTTACCTCATGTGATGTGCCTGCTTGATTTCCATTTGAACCATTCCAAAACATGGGTTGTCCACCTTTCCTAGGAGATTTCTTCTCGCCTTGGGAGAACTTGCAGCCAAAGTTCTTAGCAATCTTTTTTGTGATGTTATTCAAGTTATCTTTGAAAACCACAATTTTTAAAGTCATTTCCATGTGTAGAAGACTTAATAAGCCGAACCAGGAGGTTGTTGAGTACTGCACCTGAAAAATCTCCGTACTTTATGTTTCCTGCAGCAGAGTCAAGCAATATTATAAATTCATGTGTGGTTTTGCACCCTTTTTTGCTTATTCCCATTTGATATTAGAGGGTGGTCCAAATGAATTAGGAGTATGGTCAAGTGAGGAATTGGTGATCAACTACTTCTATATTTGCAGTTTATTAGTTCACAACATATGAATGCGAGACACTAAAGTCTGCATGATGAAGGATATGGGGGAGTATATATTTAAGTACTAACTAAAGCTTTTGTATGGAAGATATGACTTGCTTACTTCTCTGAAAACTAGAATGTGGACTACTCCTCCTTTTTCTTCAATCATGTGTGAGGATGACAACAAGCAAACACAGGAAGTTTTAACACATTTGAGGAATGATTTGATTTGAATAATCATTGATAGACCAATATTTATTGCGAATTCAATTTACGTCATCTAATGTGCCTGCTTGATTTCCATTTAAACATAATTGAAGCACCAATATACCAAGTAACATCTTGAAAAGTGAACTTTCAAATTGCATTGTTTGACGGTCCTACAAAATATTTGGTTAAAATTTTTTTCTTGTCATGTATAATATTAGCTTAACATGCAATCCATCAAAAACTGCATACAAAAGTCAATATCTAATTTACCTCACCAGTAGCAAGATGGAGGCACCACCTTAAGGGATCGGGGCAGGTCCACAGTTTTTGCTTATGAAGGTTTGTCATAATGCCTTTGATCTGTTTGTCAATGCCTTTGTCAACTAACTGATGATTTTCTATGGAAAAAAAAAGATCAATAATTTAACTATTAATTCCAAACATTACCATCTACTAGTGTGATTATATGAAGATGCTGCTCTCGACTTATATGTACATAAAAGTACCCAAATTTTTTTTAAACTCGATAAATGGGACATTTTTCAAGAATGCATTTTTGAATAATTGTTTCCAAAAAGTTTTGTAGGGGTTTGATTTTTCACGGATCAGTGCACCACAAAAGAGGAAAGGATCTCATCAGCGTTGCGAGAAGGAACCTGGGTTGGCATGGGCTATCTCCATCAGTTCCGCTCGGGAAGGGCTGATGGACATCGTGGCCGGACGTTGATCGGATCATTTGGTCCAGGATCCCTTCCTTTCTTTGTTCATCAGATCGTCCAAATGAGCCATAGAGAAGAGATCAATCAGATATGTTATGAGGTTAGCAATAAATATTATATATATATAAAAGGGTGGTCCAAATGAAACAGTAGTATGGTCAAGTGAGGAATTGGTGATCAACTTCTATATAATTGCGGTTTATTAGTTTGCAACATACGAATGTGAGGCACTAAAGTCTGCATAATGAAGGTTGTATGGGGAGTATATATTTAAGTACTAACTAAAGCTTTTATTGGGATATATAACTTGCTTACTTCTCTAAGAACCAAAATGTGGACTGCCCCTTCTTTTTCTTCAATCATGTGAGGATGACAACAAACATACGAAGTTTTAACACATTTGAGGAATGATTTGATTTGAATGATTCATTGATAGACTAATGTGATTTGTGAACTCAGTTTACCTCATGTGATGTGCCTGTTTGATTTCCATTTAAACATAATTGATGCACCAATATACCAAGTAACATCTTGAGAAATGCTCTCTCAAATTGCATTGCTTGACGATCCTACAAAATATTTGGTTAACTAAAAATTTCTGCTCATGTATAATGTTAACTTAACATGCAATCAGTATACAAAAGTGAATGTCAAATTTACCTCACCAATAGCAGATGGAGGCACCACCTTAAGAGATCGGGGCAAGTTTACAGTTTTAGTTTCTAAAGATTTGTCATGATGCCTTTTGACCTGTCGGTCAATGCCTTTGTCAACTAGTTGAAGATTTTGAGTGAAAAAAAATTTGATATGTAATTGAACTACTAATTTCAAACATTATTATCTACTAGTGTGATTATATGAAGATGTTGATCTTGACATATATGTACATAAAAGTACCCAACTTTTTTTTTAAACTTGATAAATGGGAGATTTTCAAGAATACATTTTTGAACAATTGTTTCCAAAAAATTGTGTAGAGGTTTATTTTTCATTGATCGGTGCATCACAAAAAAGGAGAGAATCTAACCAGCGTTGCGAGGAGGGACCTACATTGGCATGGGATAACCCCATCAGTTTCGCTCGGGAAGGGCTGATAGACAGCATGGTCGGATGTTGTTCCGATCGTTCGGTTCAGGAACTCTTCCTTTCAAGGTGCGGCCAGCTTTTGTCCGATCTCTTCATCATCCAAATGAGCCACAGAGGAGATCAATCGAATATATTACGAGATTAGTAATAGATATTATATCGAGATAAAAAAATAGATATTGAATAATAACGGTCAATATTGGGTTAGACATGAGAAATCTTTCATGTGGATATACCCCTGGTCATTCTCTCCATCCGCCGATCCTTGAGTTTGATGTTCGAAAGGATGAGAAGGCATTTCATCATGCTTCCCATAGATGGCACCTTTTGTGGGGTCTGATTTTTCACTTGTCAGTGCACCACAAAAGAAGAGAAGATTTGATCGGCGTCTACGATGAGGGACCTGCAAAAACGAGGGGGGGGGGTTCTCCGACGATCAAGTCAGTAATCGTAATCGTATAAGAATAGAAAATTGTGTATGTTCACATGTTTTTTCTGTATCTATGTCTCTATTGGTTTGGGGGATTGAATTTGAATCCATGCAATCCCCCAAATCTCGAGATTCATGGACTCGATCAATATACATCAATTGAGATTTAAATATGAATTTAAATACATGTCACCCCAATTTAATTGGGATTATCACCTACATATGACAACATTAAAGGGGGGAGGGGAGCAATTCTTTGCCCTACAATGAGCAAGCAAGTTTTTGAAAAGCAACAAGAATCTAAAATCACTCACCCAATCACATACAAACAGTTAGACACAACACCCATCAAATATAAATAAATATGTCTCTATAAGCATTAGATGCATAAGGAGAAGCAGAGAGCACGCCCCCAAGTCTAGATATGCTTATCATCTGCAATAGTTGAATTGCTCCATATCGAATTCTTAACAGATCTCCATATCTTCCTCTACAAAATCAACATCAAACACAACCAATCAAATATCAAAAGAGAGATCACCTTGATAATACATCTAATGTATCGTAGCAATGTATAATTTAATCAATATAGAGAAGATCTCAAACCCAAAATCCAAAAAAAAAAATTGTACCTGTACTGATGCAATGAAAAGTCCGGAAAATAAAGAAGATTTTGTAATAATAAACAGCCCTTGCTAGGAAGGGCTTGTATCTTCTCAGTGGTTGACCTGCATATATATAGAGAGAAAAAGAGAGTAAATAAAATTAATTTAAGGGAAAAATTAAAAATAAAAAATTTAAGGGAAAAATTAATTACCTCATTTAAGATCATCTTGCGATGTTGGCGTTGAAGGAGAAGGAACTCTTGGTGTATGAAAAATGATCCGATGAATCATAAATGAAGCCTTTGACATGGGATATGTGTTGGATGACCTCTAGCCAATCAGGGCCATCAGTGGGGAGGCACCTCCTCATGAGTTCCAGACTCTGAAGTTGCGTCATGATGCTCTTCAACCAATTTTTATAATGCTGGGCAGTCCGCCAGACAGTGTTAGAGACTTGGTGGGACCCAGATTCTCCACCTTTTTTAATGCTGGGCAATTTCGGAGGTCCAAGTTCTGCACTTGGAGATTGGAGATAGCTTCTAGGCGGGGGCAGCCCCGTATTCTTGCTTCCTTAACTGATGCGGAGAGATTCACTAGTGTGCCAAGGCTACCGGCGTCTTCAATACGCAGAAACACCATGGATGTCGAATGTTGTAATAGACACTCTGGAATGGATTTCAGCTTTGGACAATCAACAAGTATTAGTTTCTTTAGATGGGGTAACAATGGTGTTTGTCCATCGTGCGGCCTTCGTGTAAGTTGCCAGTCTTCCCAATTTGACATATTTCTTATTTTCATGAATTTCAACTTAGGGAAACCTCCCCCATTGCCGTCTAAAAATTCAGGACCAATACTCACGACTGCTGATGCGCCAACAATACTGAGGGTATTCAACTGGGGAAGCAACCCAAGTGGTGGGAGTTGCTGAATTGACTTACAGTTGAACAAATCCAAAAATCTCAAGTTACAAAGAGATGATTGATACGGTGGAAACAACCAAGTCGGTACTTCACGGCCAAAGAAACCATTTATTACAAGCAACTCTATGCAGGGTGGGGGTTGGAGCTCATTGAACACTTGTTTAATTCTCTCATTGTCTTCCTCATTCACATCTACAACATCATTATCGCAATACAGTAATAAGTGAGTGAGGTGGCGTTTGCTCCCAAGAGCCACTTCTTTTGCATGGTTTTCACTTTGTGCTCTCTCCAAGTGATGTAAACTAAGATCTGTGAGCTTAGAGAGTGATTTTAGCTCGTCCATGTTACTTCTATTGTCTTCGTTTGTCACAACAAACCCACGGAGCACACGAAGTTCCTTTAGTTTGTCTATGCCCAAGGGCATGCTACTCACTGGAGTAAAAGAAAGGTTGAGGGTCCTTAGTTTGGGCAACTGTACAATAGCATCAGGAAGGTCGCGCAAATTTTTACATCCTCGGACTATCAAGAATTGTAGGTTCACGAGGAGATCCATGGATTCTGGTAACTCTGTAAGTCTTGTTCTAGAAACATCAAGAAGTCTCAAGTGTGTGAGATTTCCAATGTTGCATGGAAGGGCCTCAATCTGTGTCCCTGAAAGATCTAGGACCCGTAGCCTCCTAAGTTTGTCAAAAAGATTTCCTGGAATGCTTTTTAACTGTGGATTAAAACAAATGATTGTCCTCAAACTCTTATGCTTCATGACTGCATCTAGCGAGTCCTTGTCATCTACAAGAGAAATATGTCGACACTTAATCATGGAGGTGATCTCACCTCCTTGTACATAGTATGCACCATTTGCAACTAATATAGCTAGATCTCGTACGAGATCATGCATTGTACATGCCGTATCATCAAAATATGCAGGATCTATTTTAAAAAGACACCTATTCATCAATTCCTTGTAGCATTCTTCTGCTGATTCTTCCAAAGACATGCCCGAAATAGCTGATACAAATCCCTCTGATATCCAACATTTTATTAAAATGCTACGAAATAATGTCACACCCTTTGGAAATAAAGAGCAATAACCGATGCATTGCTTGAGATGTGATGGTAGGTCTTGATAGCTCAAGTATAAAGCGGGGAGGATCCCATCTGGAATCTCATTGGAAGACCAAACTTCACTATTAAAAACCTTTTCCCACTCACTCCTTCTCACTTCCTTTTTTGCTAGAACTCCAGCTACGGATTTGATTGCAAGTGGAACACCACCACATTTCTCAACAATGTTCTTTCCAATGTCCATCACACTCTCTTCAACACCCTCATCACCAAATACAATTTTACACAACATTGACCAACCATGTTCGGGGCCAAGTAAATTCACATTATGAATGCGAATTGCATGCATTTCCCTCGCTAGGCTTTCATTCCTAGTTGTTATCAAGATTCTGTTACCAGCTGCGCCCTCATGTAGATGAGGTTGTAGTACATCCACCCAGATTCGTGCAACCCACACATCATCCAAGACAAGAAAGATTTTTTTATCTCGGATGACTTCTCTAACTAATAGAGAAAGTTCTTCATATTTTTGTGATTCCCCATAACTACCTCCAGCAGACCTAATGATTATTCTCAAAAGATCAACATCGGAGTAGTCTTTTGACACATACATCCATATTTTGACATCAAAATAGTTTTTGATGAGCTCATTATTATAGATTGCCCGAGCAAGGGTGGTCTTGCCGATCCCACCCATACCTACAATCGCAAGGACAGCATTCTTCGGTTTGTTTGCATCTAATAATACACTTACTAGGCTAGTCACGTCTTCTTCGACGCCGAAGACATCAGACTCAATATATAAAGGAGACGTCCTGGGAATATTATTCCTCAAATGGACTTCATCCTCATGGCCAGTTAATGGCTCCAGTGATAGAGAAGATTTTTCATCAAAGATGAATTTCAGCCTAGTATCAACACCCTTAATCTTGTTCCCAATATAATGACGCGAAGCAATTTTATGGTAACAAGAGAGATGCGAAGGGTAACAACACCGTACCACAGAATGCGCCGAATCAGACTGTTGTTGCAGCTTCATGTATTTGGCAGCTTTGGCTTCACACTCGTCGAGGATGTCGTCAGCATCGTACATAACGTCTGCCAGCTTATTGAGCCAATGAGCAACGAGCTTATTCCGGTACCCCTTCCGTTCAGCATCTTTGAGGTAGTAATTGATCATGAGCACCTTGTCCTTCAACCTTGAGAGATCGTCTTTGACGCCGAGCAGCATCATCACCTCACTCTCTGCCATCTCGAGGATTCGAGATATGACGGGGTTCAGGGACATCGCCATCTCTCTCTCAATTCTCAGGAAAGACTCAGAAGTGTAGGTAGTGTGGATTGCTGCTTTGGTGCCACCATATAAAGGCGCCGCATTTTAACACGGGTAAATCACCCTTCACAATGCAAATGTGTTCTTCTAGAAGTCGTTGATTTTGCGAATGTTAGGTGGGGAGTCTCTTTTCCGACGCGTGAATTTGTCACAATCATCCATGTCAGCGATTTTGTAGGTTTGTCCGTTGATAAATTTTTTATCAATTTTTATTTATTTTTTATTTATTAGTTGATGTAAGGAAAATGGTAAAATGCATTTAGACCCACTGATGTTTTTAAAATCTGCAGAAACACTCCTTAAAGTTTAAAAACCTACACTTATACCCTCTGCCATTATATTTTTTTTTTGTTAAGAAGAGTCAAAAGTAATTTAAATTTACTGTTTTACCCACAACTCTATAAATATCTACAAAAAAACTAATTAAATAATTTTATTTATGTTTTATGAATATGAATTAATACAATATAATAATTAACCCTTCAAATATATTTGGATGCATTTTTGTGAGAATTAAGCTACACAATAATAAACTAAAAATGAAAACAACCCACCAAAAAATAAATGAAAACACAATAAAAATTTAATTAAAATGGTAAAATTATACTTTTATCTCATCTTAATGGAAAATATCAACGGCAGGGAGTGTAATTGTATGTTTTCAAACTACATGGAGTGTTTCTGCAGGTTTCGAAAACATCAGGGGTTTAAATGCATTTTACCCTAAGGAAAATAACATGTCCAGCATGCACCCATTACAACCTCAATTGTAATCCACATCGGATTTTTTTTTTAATCGTACACTCTCCAATTGAAATATATGTTGTTATAGAAATGAAGTATTTATTAAATTACATTAGTATATTTTTTTTCATGTTGAAAAAATGATAATTTTTTTGTATTATGATAGAACTCTTATGCACTATGATAACGTAATATGTATACTATGTTATTATAATGTATGTGATTGTAAAACAAACAAAGTGTATCAGCACTCTTGATGTAATCGACGCGTCACGAAATGTTTTGAAACTGTGCCCTCTAAATAGAGATTTGATGGAAAATGCCTTAGCCCTCGTTTGGAACATGGATAAATTTTATTCTAGGGTATAGATTTATCCAAACATAAATGAGTATAAATAAGAATAAAGAGATTTTGTGTTTGGTTGTGTTATGAATTATTCTCGTTGGTAAACGTAAGAATAAATGTTTTGTTGTTTGGGTAAATGTGAATAAAGTATGGATAAAGATTTATAAAAGGTAAAAAAGTAATGATAGTTGATTTGACAGGTGATTTATAAGAGGTGATGACAATTGATTTGACAGTGGACCCACATATTCTTTGGGTGGAATAACATTGGATAACTTTAATTCCAGTGGTTGATTGGTATCCATATACCACTTTATCTAGGTTTATTCTGGCATACTTTATCCGAAGTTATCCGGGGTAAACAAACGAATGAAATTTTTTATCCGGGGTTATCCAGGGTTTTATCCCCGATCTAAACATGGGCTTAGTGAAACAATGCTCAACATTAGGTGGGGAGTCTCTTTTCCCCACCTAACATTCGCCAAAAAAAACAATAATAATAATGCAAAAAAAAAAAAAATTGTTCGGTGGGGATTCTCTTTTTCAACGCTTGAATTTGTCACAATCATCCATGTCACGGATTTTGTAGATTTGTCCATCGACAATTTCTTAATCAATTTTTATTTATTTTAAACAGCCCTTGCTAGGATGGGCTTGTATCTTCTCAGTGGTTGACCTGCATATATATATAGAGAGAGAAAAAGAGAGTAAATAAAATTAATTTAAGGGAAAAATTAAAAATAAAAAATTTAAGGGAAAAATTAATTACCTCATTAAAGATCATCTCTTGCGATGTTGGTGTTGAAGGAGAAGGGGCTCTTGGTGTATAAAAAATTATCCAATGAATCATAGACGAAGCCATTGACATGGGATATGTGTTGGATGACCTCTAGCCAATCAAGGCCATCAGGGGGGAGGCACCTCCTCATGAGTTCAGGGTTGACCGCCAGTTTCAGACTCTGAAGTTGCGTCATGATGCTCTTCAACCAGCCAGGCAATGCTTCCATTTGATCATCGTACAGTGTTAGAGACTTGATGGGACCCAGATTCTCCACCTTTTTTAATGCTGGGCAGTCTCGGAGGTCCAAGTACTGCACCTGGAGATTGGAGATGGCTTCTAGGCTGGGGCAGTCCCATATGCTTGCTTCCTTAACTGATGCGGAGAGATTCACTAGTGTGCCAAGGCTATAGGCGCCTTCAATAAGCAGCTCCATCATGGATGTCAAATGTTGAAACAGACACTCTGGAATGGATTTCAGCTTTGGACAACCAACAAGTATTAGTTCCTTCAGACGGGGTAGCAATGGTGTTTGTCCATCATGCGGCCTTCGTGTAAGTTGCCAGTCTTCCAAATTTGGCATATTTGTTATTTGCATATTTTCCAACTTAGGGAAACCTCCCCCACTGGCATCAAAAAACTCAGGACCAATACTCACGACTGCTGATGCGCCATCAATGTCGAGGAAATTCAACTGGGGAAGCAACCCAAGTGGTGGGAGTTGTTGAATTGACTTACAGTTGAGCAAATGCAAAATTCTCAAGTTACAAAGAGATGATTGATACGGTGGAAACAACCAAGTCGGTACTTCACGGCCAAAGAAACCACTTATTAAAAGCAACTCTATGCAGGGTGGGGGTTGGAGCTCATTGAACACTTGTTTAATTCTCTCATTGTCTTCCCCATTCACATCTACAACATCATTATCGCAATACAATAATAAGTGAGTGAGGTGGTGATTGCTCCCAAGAGCCACTTCTTTTGCATGGTTTTCACTTTGTGCTCTCTCCAAGTGATGTAAACTAAGTTTTGTGAGCTTAGAGAGAGATTTTAACTCTTCCATATTACTTCTATTGTCTTCGTTTGTCACCACAAACCCAATGAGCAAACGAAGATCCTTTAGTTTGCCTATGCCCAAGGGCATGTTGCTCACTGGAGTTTCGTAAAGAAAAAGGGCCCTGAGTTTGGGCAACTGTACAATAGTATTAGGAAGGTCGCGTAAATTTTCACAACCCACGATTATCAAGAATTGTAGGTTCACGAGGAGATCCATGGATTTTGGTAGCTCTCTGAGTCTTGTTCCAGAAACATCAAGAAGTCTCAAGTGTATGAGATTTCCAATGTTGCATGGAAGGTTCTCAATCTGTGTCCCTGAAAGATTTAGGACCCGTAGCATCCTAAGTTTGTCAAAAAGATTTCCTGGAATGCTTTTTAACTGTGGATTAAAACAAATGATTGTCCTCAAACTCTTATGCTTCATGACTGCATCTAGCGAGTCCTTGTCATCTACAAGAGAAATATGTCGACAGTTAATCATTGAGGTGTTCTCACCTCCTTGTACATAGTATGCACCATTTGCCACTGATATAGCTAGATCTCGTACGAGATCATGCATTGTACATGCAACATCATCAGTATATGCAGGATCTATTTTGAAAAGACACCTATTCACCAATTCCTTGTAGTATCCTTGTCCTGATTCTTCCAAAGACATGCCCGAAATAGCTGATACAAATCCCTCTGATATCCAACAATTTATTAAAATTTCACGAAATAATGTCACACCCTTTGGATATAAAGAGCAATAACCAATGCATTGCTTGAGATGTGATGGTAGGTCCTGATAGCTCAAATATAAAGCGGGGAGGATCCCATCTGGAATCTCTTTGGAAGACCAAACTTCACTATTAAAAACTTGTTCCCACTCACTCCTTCTCACCTCCTTTTTTGCTAGAACTCCAGCTACGGATTTGATTGCAAGTGGAACACCACCACATTTCTCAACAATGTCCTTTCCAATGTCCATCACACTCTCTTCGACGCCCTCATCACCAAATACAATTTTACAAAACATTGACCAACCATGTTCGGGGCCAAGTAAATTCACATTATGAATGCGAATTGCATGCATTTCCCTCGCTATGCTTTCATTCCTGGTTGTTATCAAGATTCTGTTACCAGCTGCACCTTCATGTAGATGAGGTTGTAGTACATCTACCCAGATCCGTGCAACCCACACATCATCCAAGACAAGAAAGATTTTTTTATCTCGGATGACTTCTCTAACTAATAGAGAAAGTTCTTCATATTTTTGTGATTCCCCATAACTACCTCCAGCAGACTTAATGATTATTCTCAAAAGATCAACATCGGAGTAGTCTTTTGACACACACATCCATATTTTGACATCAAAATAGTTTTTGATGAGCTCATTATTATAGATTGCCTGAGCAAGGGTGGTCTTGCCAATCCCACCCATACCTACAATCGCAAGGACAGCGTTCTTTGGTTTGTTTGCATCTAATAATACACTTACTAGGCTAGCCACATCTTCTTCGATGCCGAAGACATTAGACTCAATATATATAGGAGACGTCCTGGGAATATTATTCCTCGAATGGACTTCATCCTCATGGCCAGTTAATGGCTCCAGTGATAGAGCAGATTTTTCATCAAAGATCAATTTCAGCCTAGTATCAACACCCTTAATCTTGTTCCCAATATAATGACGCGAAGCGATTTTATGGAAACAAGAGAGATGCGAAGGGTAACAACATCGTACCATAGAATGCGCCGAATCAGACTGTTGTTGCAGCTTCATGTATTTGGCAGTTTTGGCTTCACACTCGTCGAGGATGTCGTCAGCATCGTACATAACGTCTGCCAGCTTATTGAGCCAATGAGCAACGAGCTTATTCCGGTACCCCTTCCGTTCAGCATCTTTGAGGTAGTAATTGATCATGAGCACCTTGTCCTTCAACCTTGAGAGATCGTCTTTGACGCCGAGCAGCATCATCACCTCACTCTCTGCCATCTCGAGGATTCGAGATATGACGGGGTCCAGGGACATCGACATCTCTCTCTCTCTCACACACACACACTTGGTCCAGAGCAATGTATTGTGGTTTGGAGCTCTCTCATTCTGTGCTTTATAAAGAGCAAATTAATCTTTATTTTGTGATTGAACCAATACATATTTTGTGGTTGAAAAGAAAACAAGATTCTGATTTTAACTTGTCACCCGCCATTCAATCATCATCTTAAAACAATTTAAAAAAAAACACACCGATCGGACGGTCATGTTTTATACACGTCCGCATTAAAAGGGCAACCAAGTCAAAACAGTCCCAAAAATCAAACAGCCCATTTTTCAAACTAACAAAATCTTCCAGTATCTCCTCATCCTTACCACATCAAAATCATATATATACTTTTAATGATTTTCTATTTTTAATAATCTTCTCTAATCCTAATCCATTATTTCACCCTCTATTTATTCACAATACTCTCTCTCTCTCTCTCTCTCTCACACACACACACTTATTAGAAAGGGTCGAGAGCAATGTATTGTGGTTGGAGCTCCTTCATTCTATGCTTTATAAAGAGCAAAATTAACCTTTATTTTGTTGGTGAATTAAGCTATCCCAATAGCTTTGGTGAAGCAAGGGATAGAGTAGGATTGATGACCACTTCCCATAAGCAACTATCCAGTGGCGGAGCCAGGAATTTCTCTAAGGGGGGGCTTTACAAGAAGTACAAAAATTCTATTATATATATAGCATATCTCTGATATAAAATTGATTTTAAACAGATACTTTCACAAAAATCTATCATGCTATTTAGGAAAACTGTATTTGAAATTATTCATTCATGTATTCATTTCTAGATATATCAATTAAAAATTTTAATTCCACATAATCTATCTGAACTGAATTATTTAAAAGGAATAATTCTGAATAAATAACAATGTACGAGTGAATAACATACACATAGGGTATAATCGTGTGTAAAATATATTTCACGGTGTAAGCGATAAAGAAAATAAAAAAATTTAGAAAAAATATAATCACCGCTTAAGGCTGTTTTGATATATTAAAAAGTTTGAGACCTAAACAAAATAAAAAGATTTTTTAAAAAATATTTGAGTTTATTTTTCCAATGATTTTTATTATAATTCAATAAATATATCCATATTAAACTCAGATTCTCAACTATTCTTGTTTGTTTACTATAAAAAAAAGTGTTGATACTCAATGTTTTTATTTTAACATCACTTACAGTTCTATATACGTCAATAAAAAATTATCAAAGCATATGCTCATTTTAGCGAGGTAGATACTTCGACAATTTTTTTTTAACATTTTCTATAAATGCATTCATGCAATTAATTAGAGTACATACTTCATTTTTTATAAAAACATGCACCTCATTAGATTAGCTATACTAATTTTTAAAAATTCAAAACACTTGTAGACTGGATTTAAAACTGAAAAAAGACACAATTCCAGGCCTATATACGTCGATTGAAAATTATTAGAGCATATACTCACCTTAGGAAGATATATGCTTTCATAAAAAAAATTCATATTTTTATAAATGCATTTATACAATTCATTAAAGTATATGCTTCATTTTGTTTTGTAAATGAAAAATGACTAAAAAGTCTCACAAAAGTTTGAAATATCCAAATTAGCCACTTTTTAAATTTATACCTAAAAAGTCTCATTTTACAATTTTGGAAACACAAAAGACTAATCTACCCTTATACAATTAAATCCTTAATACATTCCATATCTCTTAACTTTATTAAAATATTTCACCCTCTTAATTTTATTAATATATTTCAAACATTTTCATAATCAATTTTTTTTATCGTTAATCCTTTGTGATTATGTGGATTTTGTTAAATATGTACCAATATAATTTGAATTTGTTATGATAAATTCTATTAAATATTGATTTTTTTAAAAATGGATATGTACTAATGATATCATAAAATTATGTAAATAGCTAAAAAAATGTGAATAAAGATTTAGAATACTAAATATCATATGTTGCATTGGGACATAACATATATTTAAATTACATATTATGATTATACACAATGAAAAATGATAAACAATATTATGTAAGATATATATAAGAAAAACACAGTATGATATATAATAACAAAACCTCAAGATTCATTTTCATCATGTATAAAAAGATTGTTATTTTATAAGAAAAATAAGTTTTTAGTGTGGAATAAAGAGTGATATTAAAAATTTAATTATATAAGAGCAAATTAGTCTTTTGAGTTTTCAAAACTGTAAAATGAGACTTTTTTAGGTATAATTTTAAAAAATGGCTGATTTAGGTATTTCTTACTCTTATGAGATTTTTTAAGTCATTTTTCCTTTTGTAAAAACACATTTCTCATTAAATTAGATGATATATAATATTTTTAAAAAATTCAAGCACTTGTAGATTGAATTTAGGACTGAAAAATAGGTTGGATGTAAAATTATCATTAATTTTTATGTCAAAAACTTAATATAAGAAAAAAATCTTGAGGAGGAGGGGGTGGCTCTTTGACGAAGGGGCCCGAGATGTCGCCTACCCAATCTATAGTCAATGCTGGTCATGAGCAGAGTAAGAGTTGAACCCAAGATTCTCTCTGTGTCTATAAAATTCCTTTGAAGGTGACATTCCACATATTTTAGTTTACATCTTCAACAAAATATTGTTGATAAGATGTAATATTGAGAAGCCATAAGAATGGAATGGTAAAACAAAAGTCATCCTTGGTTACTAGAGTTTCGTAAAGTTAGCTACATGTAATATAAATTCAATTCGAGTTGATGAACAAGTTTTATCTCCTTTTTTCCTTCCAGTTTGGTAGACTAATTAGTTTAATCCACATTGCAGCAGTGTTTTTTATCACAGATTTTCCGTAACTATGCAATCATTTTATGTATAGCTTCCATTGCAAGTTTACAGGTTTATAGTCTCACATGCAATTTAAAAAGATGAAAAGTCAATAGGGACCCATTGGAAACTCCCCCATAAACATTATATATGTAAAGGCTTTTTTTTCTCGAAGAGCTTGCATTCAAGTGTTCAAAAGAATGGTATGGAATTCTAGGCATATTATTGTCCTAACCCTTGGAATTCAAAGTGTCTATTATAGGACTATCCTAACCCTTGGAATTCAAAGTGTCTATTATAGGACTATCCTAACCCTTGGAATTCAAAATGTGCTATTTTTTCCATGGACCTTGCCAAACTTTTCCTCATATATCTTTTGACAAGACCACAACATATGTATCTCTTTAGATCATTTGCTAACACATCGTTTGAATCTATGTTTGAGCGTCCGTGTTTTAAAAAATTGAAAATTCAACACAGCTTCCCAATTGTAGATCCAAACATAGGATAAGGCTCCATTTAGATCCACGATGGGACAGATTCGATGGTGCTAAAGCTGACAAAATGTAAATACGAATCGAAACGAGTTTGCAATTTTGCATTCATCCGCTCATTCACGCTCATTTAGGCTATTTTTTTGGTGTTTCAAAAACCCCCAAAACAGTACTAACACAGTGTCTAAACCCCTGGATTTCTGGAACGCGAGCATGACACCCCCTATTTGGTTGCATGCATATGATGTTCCTTATCATAGTTTAATTTTATTTCAGTGGTTGGTTGAGATAATATATTAGAAATTTTCACTGGCTTTCATCTTTTATGCACAACATGTAGAGTATTTTGTGATCCCACAGGTGACTTTATAAACATTTCTTTTGTTAGGATGTGATTTATTTTAGTTGGCTAGGATATGATTTGTTTTAGCACTTGTTTACCCTTTATAAAATCAGCTAACATTATTGAACAATTTGAAACTAATATTATTCTCTATCTTCGCTTTTGTTGCTTTATTCTCTTCTTATTCCTCTGCATCAATATGACATGCAACTGAACTAAATAGCACACAATGAAACAAACCATTCATAGTCAGATACATAGTTGAATTATACACCCAGAAGAGAGAAAAATAAATAAACAGATAAAACATCAGTTGAAAATAGTTTCAATCAAGATCCAACAGGTGGGGGGGAGGGATTCATTACACATGAATCCAATTTATTTATACATTATTTATTTATTTGCATCAGTCATCTTCTCCACACACACATATAATATATATTTTTCTAAGGGCAGAAGTCACAGCAGAGGCATTCCAAGCAGCACTCACAGGTCTCCACGCAGCAGAAGCAGCAACACATAGCAAACAAACTGTTCCACAAAAAATAGTAAGGGCTATATATATATATGCACTTATGATATATTCTATAGTAGTAAAGGAAATATACATACTATAATGAATTGAATATACTTCTTTATATATATAATAACTATAGAACCATATGATTTATATAACTTTAGCAAACTTAACATGGTATTTCTTTCAGATTGCATGTTTTTTTACTCGCATACTATCACATGTGAAACAAACCATTCAAAGATGCTGATTTGGCAATAAAGGATAAAAAGACTAGAATGCCCATGCTATGTTGATTGAAAATGAAGGCATTGAAGAGGGCCACACCTTGTGAGCTGCAAAACATGTGGCTTCTGTGCTTTGAAATGTCATTTTTTTAAAGTTAGTTGTGGTGGGTGGAAGTTATGACTTACCTTTCAAATTTGGCATCTAATACATTAAGATGTTTTATCGTGACATAAACCAATTAAAAGAAAACATATTATTCTATCACTTTTGTAGTTGATCCAGATCAACTTTGATTAACAAAAAAAAAATTTACTTTGATTAAACCACTTATTAAAAAGCTTCATGTCACATGGTATCTTGGTTTTAGAGATATTTTTATTTATTTATTTTCTTTAAATTTGAGTACTCATACAGTAAGACCATCCATGTTTATCTAAACATTTTTTATGTATTGTTTGGGGGGCAGAGTAGTATCTCACAAACCAAACAAGCTTATGTTATTTAATGATCACATTGAAATTGGAATATTATATCCAGAGTTTTTGTATTAAAAAAAGACCAGATTTTTTATGACTTTATGAAATTCTACATACATCAAGTACTTCCATCATTTTCATCTTTAGTCTTTTTCTAAAAAAAATAATAAAACAGGAAACTAATATGAATGGATAACAAAGCATCGCCACCTTATATATATATGCCTGCTATTCTCCTTTCCTCTTTTTCTTTTTCTTTTTCTTTTTCTTTTTTTTTAAAAAGGACAATCATTTTAAAGTGTTTTGAATTTTTTTAACTTGATTAATTTTTATAAAAAGAAAATATAAATATATTCGCAAATTTTTTTTGTTTTATTTTCCAATCCAACATATGCGCTGAGTGTCATAAATTTTTTTAAAAAAAATATATTAAATGCAATCATTTCTACATTATCAACGAGTCCACTCATTTTTTATTTTTATTTTTAAATAATATACTTTATCAAATGATGTAAATATATTTATAAAACTACATGCTCTAATGAAGTAAATAATATTATTTATAAAAAATATAAATTTTTTACAATACTTCATTACAGGGTACATACATATTTTCATAAAAATAAAAAATATCTGAATATTTTTAAATGTTTTTCTAATAGAAAAAGATTAAACAACTCAAAATTTTTATTTAAAAAAAAAATTTCAACCCACCTCCAAAAATGTTAGGATGAACCATGATTAAAAATTGAATTAAAATTTTGGTCACTGGATCAAAACTCCTTCATAATAAAAACACCAAAGCAACCATATGTGCCTTGGAATTCACACCAGAAAGATTAGGAGAGAGAGAGAGAGAGAGAGAGAGAGAGAGAGAAGGGTAACAAACGAAGGAACAAACCAGGCATAGAGACAGCCTTTCTCTTCACGGCGCTTCTGAACGTGATCGTAGTATGACATCTCCTGCGCCGTCGGTGGATACATATCCTTTCCTTCTTCTTCTTCTTCTTCAGAGAGAGAGAGAGAGAGAGAGAGAGAGAGAGGTGTGTGCTTGTGTTGAGAGGATCTCTTCAAGGGTCAGAGTCTATATAACTCTTTAGTGAGGGAGAATTGACCAAAAAAAAAAAAAGTGTGGGGGGGAGGCTTTAGTATTAAATGTTAGGGTTTTTTATTTTTAGTCTACATATTTAAAGATATATTCATTTTTAGTCCCTGTGACTAGGGCTGGTAAATGAACCAAACCACTCGGGCTCGATTTGGGCTCGGCTCGATTTAAGCTTGTTCAATTAGATAAATGAGTGAGTTTGAACAATTTTTAAAGTTCGATTAGGCTCGGGACCTGGATTAAGCTTCATTTTGTGTTCAAACTCGACTCATTTATGTTATAAAAAACTTAGTTGAAATTTAACTAAACTCCTTTGTAAAATCAGAACATTAAATCAATACAAAGTTATACTCATTTATGCTCATGAACTTGGCTCATTTATTCTATAAAAAAATAACCCGTAAAAACCCTAAAATGAAGAAGAACGCGTGTTAGGCTCGTTGAGGCTTATGAACTCGGCTAGACTCGATTCGTTCAACTCGTTTATAAACAAGACAAGCTTAAACATGTCAAAGCTCGGCTCATTTACCACCTCTAACTGGGAGGGAACAATTCCTAAATTTGGTTTTCTTTTTAGTTCTTGGGAAAGACTAAAAATGAACATATCCTTTAAATCTAGGGACTAAAATCAAAATATAAAGAAGTGAGGGGTCACTGAATCCCATGATTTATGGGGACTTAAAAATAAAAAACCCTAAATGTTATTATTTTAAGAAGGCCATGGATAAGTTCCCTAAAAAATATGTAAGAGATATATGAAGAAAAAGGGTTTTGTTACATGAACCCCAAAATTTAAGCCATACTGAGAAGCTTCAATAGTTGTCATTATCTGATTGGTTCCCTGTTAGACTTTTTTAAAAGATAAAAATAGCAAAGACGATATTACCTTTCCTTTATATTTGAATATTTTCATTCTAAAAAACAATCCCTCATTAATTGTGATTGTATAACTGTATCTAGCACCCCTTAAAAAAAATTCTTTTTTACCCTCACAAAGTATCCGCCACTTCAAAAATTCATTCTGGCCGGCCTCTTCATCTCCGACAACCGGTATCACCATCCTTGGATTGCTCTCGTCGCCCTCAATCCTATGAGAGGTGGATTGACTACCTTTCGAGCTCTCCTCTCACCTCCACCTCCTATGACATCTACCTCCATTTTTTTAAGATACAGCTACAGAAACAAATTAATATCCTAGAATTTCATATACATATTTCAGATATAATATTAATTTAAAATTCATATAAAAAATTATGGTCTATATGCTAATGAGGAATTGCTTAGATAATTAATAACAATTAAATGTTATTCAGATACATGTTAATTAAATCCATAGGAATAATCATAACAAATAGCAAATTGGATTGGATAAATTATTCAGATACACGTGAATCTGGAATCTGAATTAGCAACTTTACATTAGATACAAGTGTATCTGGAATCTGAATGAGTTTAAAAATATAACAATTATAATTTACATGCTAATGAGACATTATATAGATGATTAATAAAAGTCTTTAAATATAGATGATAAAAAATAATTAAATATTATTCAGATACACATTAATCAAATCCATCAAAATAAAAATAACAAATAATAAATTGGGCTGAGTAAATAATTCAGATACAGTGTATATGGAATTTGAGTTAACAACTTTATATTAGATACAAGTGTATCTAGAATCTGAATGAGTTTTAAATTGAAACAATTATGGTTTACAGGCTAAGGAAGCATTTCATAGATGACTAATAAAATTATTTAAATATAGATGACAAAAAATAATTAAATATTATTCATATATGCATTAATCAAATCCATCAAAACAAAAATAAAAAAAAACAACAAATTGGGTTGGGTAATAATTCAGATACACATGTATCTCGAATCTGAAATAATAATTTTACATTAGATAAAAGTGTATCTTGAATCTAAATGAGTTAATAATGACCATGCAAGGTTAAAAATATACTGAATGACTCAATATGTATAATTATACATATAAACAACAACAAAAATGATTATACAAATCGTATTTATTCAGATTTCAAAAATCATATTGAATAATGATCATGTAAGGCTAAAAATTCAGACACAGTAGCCATGTATCTGAATTTAAATTAAATTTGATCTCAAAAATATATATGATGATTTAAAGATGAATATAAAATCAGATCAATATGTTTTATTTAGATCGAAAAACCTAACATGAATGGATCGCCATTGTTTGTACCATAATCAGGTTGCAAATTAAAAAAACTACACAAGTAATTATAATCCTCTCCTCCAATCCCCATCAAAATTGAATTCAATATTTGTTTTCATTTCTACAAATCAATCTATATAAAAAAAATATATAAATCTTATTTTTTTGACATCTAATTGAATTGATTTCTTCAAAAAGAGAAAGAATAAATATCATAATCGTGATTTAAGGAATCGATTATAAAAAAAAAAACCCTTCATTTAGATAGGAAAGGTAAAATGGGTAATTCAATTGTGCCAGGCTTGGGATGGGGTGTATCGGTTGGGAATGATTTGATCAATTTAAACCAATCAAAATTACATTTTGGAGGGGACAAAATCTGAATTGATGGATTCGGGTAATCTGGATTGATCCGCTCCGTTATTCGTCTGACTGATTGATGATGATCGCTGGCATGAGAGAGAGGGTGGGGGTGACCTTTTGTAGGTCCTTTGATGCCCAAGTTAATAGATATGGCCCCCACACATTTAATCTTGTCATTTATGTTGTATTCCCATACATGTTAGTTATGTATTTGACACTTATATCAACTTATATCAACTTGGATATTAAATATGGTGGGTTAATCCAAAATTAATTCGGGTTTGGGTTAGGTTGATTATTAAGGTAATCCAAACACAATAAAAATTGAAGCAGTGAATAATAAATTTGAATATTTTTTTGTTTTTTAATTGTGAGATAAAATTTTAATTATCCAATATTTTTTTTTAACTTTTGCATAATTATAATTATCTAAAATGAAACATTTTTATGTCAAAATCCAACCCAAAACCCAAACCTAACTAGTCAGATTCGGGTTAAGGTTCTTGAATTTGAGGGTTGGATTGAGCTGAGTTTAGTGTAGCTTTCTCCATCTTCGAATGGGTTTGAGTTAAACTCCAATCTGAACCAATCTGTTCCTCCGTTATTAGTGAGGATATAAATATAGGAGGTGAGATTAAAAATATAGGTGGTGGGATAGATGCATCCTTACATAAAACATTTCACTGCATACCCAAAAAAAAGAAAAAAAAATGACACATTTCAGGAAATTTATTTTCAAGTGAAATTCAATGAAAACTGCAAACCATATTGACCCAAAAGAAGAAGATTGAAAGGCTTGAGAGATGCATCTCTAGAAAATGTTTTCATTGAATTCTTAAACACAAAAGCACGGTAGGTGCAACAGAAAGGCAACCACAACAGAAGGAAAAGGCCTCACCTTTCAACCTCCTCTACCCAAACATTTCAAACCTCAAAAGTCCAAAGAAGAAAAAATAAAAACAAAACCAAAGGCAGACAAATTAACATTAGGAAATGCAATATAATAACAATAATAATAATAATAATCATAACTACTAAGCATGGGCCGAGACAAGGACAGGAGTGTTCCCTGAAACAGGCTGGACTGCGGCGGCTGACTCGAGCTGCTCCCATGTCAGCCTCCGCTTCTCCTCGGCCTCAGCTAACTTTGCCTCCTCCTCCTCGAACCTCTCCTGGCAGATGAGGAAGAGGTCCGGGTCCATCTCGGAGAACAGCTTCCGGACATTAAGGGTCAGGTTCAGCACCGCCTGGTTCCAGTGGTTGCGCGTGTTCCTCTCCAGAGATGGGAAGATTATTGGGAGGATTGCCTGCCGGTTCTGGGCGATCAGGTTCACGATGTGGTCGTTGTTCCACAGGAACAGAGCCCGTTCCGCAACCTGAAATCAACCAAAGATGATGGTTAAGAATCTTTGTACTTGATTGAAACAATCCAAATCCATAAATCTTATAAATTTTAGGAATGATAGGGGGCAGTTAAAAAAAACTTGAGCATAACTAAAATATGGCATATGTTCATAGACCTTTACTTTAGCTTTCATTGTAGAAAAAAAGAGATTATTCAGTTATTTTTAGAAAGAAGATGAGAAAAAGGAAGCATTTCTTTGTCAATCATAATTTCTCAAAAAACATGGGTGATGTAATCACCCTGCCAGATCATGAGAAATCATTAATGTGAAAATGAATTGCCCCTCCAAAGGGTGTTATTGATTGGCCTCACCAATCCACACCACAATGATACACTTTCTTTAAGCAGATTGCAGAAATTGGAATATTCGATGAATCACACTCAAGAAGAAAGGTCATCTTTCCCTCATCCAGTTCCACAATGGTGATGCTCCTCCTCCACCCCAGATGGAATTTTATCCATATTAGGGAATGTTTTCCCCTTTTTCCTATTGTGTGTGGGGGTTGGTGAATTATGGGGTTACCTATTTTGGCTGTACTACCATAATCCATAACTATTGAATAAATTATGGCTGTTTAACCCACCTTTGGTTTATAAGTAAAAACCGTGTAAGAATATGTATCACATGGTTGTTCTCCCCACAATCCCAAATGAGAAATATCAAATTTTCGGATCTCCTCAACCATGGTCCAAATTGATTTGCTTCTTAAATTTCTATAGCAGCACGGAATATAACAGCCAACATTTCTATTTATAAAATTTATCAGACACTGGACATATCCGTGCATAAGAAAAAGTCAACTTTCTTGGTTTATATTCACTCTTTCAATGTGTGTTTTAAGATAGATATCTATATTGTTTCTATATGTATGAATATCACAGATGTGCCGGTCCAAATTCTAATCAATCAATATGTCTGACACCAGAAACAAGTCAAACACTTATCGTCGTGTTTGTGTGCTTTTTTTTTTAAAATGAGAAAAGATTGGAGCATCCTATTTTATAGTTGTCTAGGTGGCTAGGTGAGCATAGGCAGTGGTCATGTGCCTAGGTGGAGCTTATTTACACGTACTTTAAAATGTATTAATGTTGATTATCTAATTATTCAGGTTTGTATTTTCTACAAGTGATTATCGTCGTATTTTCTACAGGTTTGTTTAGGGGGGAGAAGGGGGGGGGGGGGGGGAGGAGAAGGGGCTTTAAGGGTGACAGCACTCCATTTATTTGTTGTGGTTTGTTGGACAGCAAAAAATCAGAAAATCAATACGACAATGCCCTCTTGATCATGACTCATATGACTATTAAAATTGTTTGATCAATAGATTTTAAATGGATATTTTGACTTTTTTGCCATTAGTTAATGAATGAGAATGATTCATTGAGAAAGTTACACACTTTAGATAGGTTAGTTTTTTTATTTAAAACGATTAGGTTAGCTATCTATTTATATTGTTTTGGTTAAATCCCAACTCTTTCTTTGTTTCAATACCAACCGTTCAATTAAATGAGCCAAGTCCATTAAATGTCTGCCAACCCATTTATAATGCCTAGGCGGGATATGTGATGCCTAGGCATGTATACAGGTTTAGGCGCTAGCCTAACAAACAAGCTGACTAGCGGATGAACGATTAGGCCCATATGGATCGCCTAGCTGCCTAGACGTCATCCAGACAACTAGGATCTTATAAGAAGGTGCCCCGAACAAATTTAATAAGGTTGAGCACATCTTATCTTATATAAATTATTAGAGTTGCTTCATGGAAAGATGATAATTTCACATCAACCTACTTGCCTCGACCTAGGACAATTTTTGTACAATTATTATAGCATTTGTTTGTCATTCTCATATTCTCCTTGCATGCAAGGAATATAACAGTTGTCAACTTTTGGACAGCAATGATTTATCTTAAGTGAGGAATTATTCATTGAACATCAATGGACATTGATACTAGTAGTAGACAAATTAGTTGAGTTCAACATTCAAACAGCAACACTGCAAAGAGATTAAAGTCAAAATAACAGAATAAACACGCTCATTTCTCAAGTCACTTATTTGTGAGTCGAGTTTCAACATACTCTACCTCTAAGTGTTAGTTACTAGTTAGTCAAACAAATATGATAATTTCACGATAGGTGCTTCAACCACGTCCTTCAAGTATGTGGTGAATTTTTCCGGATGCTTGATAAAATTCCACATCTTATTTCAATGAGCAGCATGATACGGGTAAGCAAAACCATACACAAGCAGACACTTTATATGAAATCACGTTGTGTATCTTAATTCTTAGTGTAAAGTTCGTGCTAGACTAAGATGAAAACTTGGTCTGAAAGTTGATACAGTGAACTCTTTCAACCTGAATGTCCCAAGTATTTTTAATTTCGATGGATCTAGTTCTCATACAAGCCTACACTCCTCTGGCAACAAATATCTGTAAAACAATTTAAGATATGCTATTTATATATGGTATGAAATTAATATCCAAAAAGGGAAATCAAATACAATGTGCTAGCTCACTAATCACACTGTGTACATGTTATTTTATCAATCATGGAATAACCATTCTTATGACTAATATAAATATAAAAAAATCAAACACAACATGTTAAAGAATCAACTCTACACTCACTTCCTGATGTAATTCCTAATATCCAATACTAGGTTTAGCGGTGTATACATAAGAGATGCACATAAATGTTGTAATTCTCTACTTATAAATATCTGAACACCTACTCCCTCTCTCCTTAGGTCCGATGATCGACGTTTCGAGGTGACCAACGGGAATACTATATCAAACAAGATGTTCTGATTCATTAAAAGCACTAAAAAAGCAAGCACACAAACTCATCCATGAAACAGCAAACATATGATAAAGGAGCTTCACTTGACCTAAGATTATCGTAATGAAAGTGAAAGAGTAGCATGTTGAACAACACCAAATCATCTTTAGGACTTTTTTCTTTCTAATAAACACAAAAAGAAACAGTTCAACATTCATCAAGTGCACACCCTATATGATAATCCCAATAGGTTGACTATGTACCCAAAAATAATTAGCATATGTTGTATCATTCTTATCAACTACATGAATAACAAAATTTCCTATGGGAAAACTCCTAACACAACATGCCACTCTTTCAAATAATGAGGACTTACTTGAAAATGGGAGCTGTTGAGACAACATCCAATCCTCCGAAACAATGGCACCATAACCTTCTGAAGTTCACCCGCATGAGTCGATTCCAAGATCTCCTCCAACTCCCCCAAGAACATCACCTCCTTCTGACTATTTGTCACTGGCCAATACTTAAGCAACCCCCTCACAACCGTGCTCGCAAGCTTCGGTTCCTTATCAAGAAACTGGCTCACACAATAAGTCAACTGCTGCAAATACAACCCAACAGTCTTCGGCCTATGAAGAGGTATCAGAGCCCTCCAAAGGAACATCTTGTGCTCCTCCTTCAAAGGCAGTGCAAACCCGCTAATAACACTCCCAAACACCTCCAAAAGTTCGGCGATCCCATTGTGCCTCTCCGTCTCAAATGCAAACCTATAAAAGATATTGCTCACTGACTTCCTAATGAATGGCCGATGGACCATAAACTTCCCGTAAACGCGGTGCAACACCGTTTTCAGGCATTCCCTCTCTCTGGGGTCCTCCGAGTCAAACAAATCGAGCAACTTCAGAATGAATGCGTGGTCGATGTGTTTCTTCGCCATCTTCGCATCCAAAGTCGACAAAGACACAAACTTTAGGAGCAAATCGTAGACCAACTGCAAGTGTGTCCACGCGGGATCGAACGTCGGCTCCTCCTCCTCGTTTTCCCAACCCCCCGACGACGATCTGTACTTCGGCGAGAAGACCCGGAAGAGGTTCGCCGAGAACATCTTGGAGACAGCAGCAACCATCGGTTCGGTGAACCGCGGTGGAGCCCCGGCAGACATGAAGTCGATGAGCTCGATCAAGGCCTGCCTTTTAAGGTCCTTCTCGTTGGTGTTGCCGTTGTTGCCGGGGGTCGTGTCAGAGAAATCAAAGACCACACAGCACAGATTGACTTTGGTGATGAAAAGGTTCTGCTTTTCAGTGCTCGTGACGTCTTTGAAGTTGAGGAGAGGCTCGATCCCCGCGACGAGGCTGGCGGGGAACACCGCCGAGGACATCCGCTTCACGGCCCCGGCTCGGGCCGTCGGTGGATCGGCGTTCGCGGCGGAGGCGGGCGGGGACGGATCAGGGCCATCCGATTTGGAGGATTTGCGGGGGAACTTGCTCAGGAGCTGCTTCAACATGGCGTCCGATCTGAAAAACCCTAAAAAAGACGCGACATTTGGGATAAGGAGCCCCGAATTGTCCTCATCAAGGGCGAAAACAGTCTTCGGAAGCCCTAATTTTCAAATGTGGTTAGGGTGAACCCGGATCGACGAAGGACCGAAGCCGGAAACCCTAATCTTGACAAACGACGGATCAATGGAGGTCGATCTGGAGCTCTCCGCCTCGAAATCCGAGATCCGGCGATGTTTCAGAGGCATTCGACGACGGATCGGACGGATTGGAGCTTCCGATCTCGGATTTCCGTCGTGAATGGATGAATCGATGAGAGAGGATTCGGCGATGAATGTTTGTTTGTTTTATTTTTTATTTTATTTTTTTAAGGGGGGTTTGGGTTTGGACGATGTTACGGACGGGATAAATCTGGACCGTTGGATGCGGGAGCACGATAGGGACGGATATGATTGTTTTTGTGTGGTAGAGTTAGGTGGTGTTTGAAGTGGGGTCCACCTCTCCCACCGAGCATCTACCGTTCGATTGATGGACCTCGTTTGGGGGTTCATCGGTGGGTACAAAACATATTTAAATTTTTAAAAAATATATATATATACACACACTTGATTAATGAAGTATTATGTGTTTTTTTATAAAAAATAATATACACTTATATGAACTGAACGCGTATTTTTATATTTTTATAATTCGATAGATGGTGATATATACAGTGTTAGCATTTTTTCATGCACTGGTTTAGTGACTAGGTGAAGACAAATAAATCTGTAAAATTGATTGAGTTTGATTACAAAAAAAACTATAAAAATAAGAAATTTTTTATTTCAATATATAATGATGGGATCTCATAGGTACATGAATGACATTTGTTCTTTTAAGAAATATTCATAGGATCATCGAATGCGATTTAAAAATTGAAAATGTTTGTTCCCTCAACCAAAATATCACAACCCCATCAATCAATTTTTGTTGGTGGGGTTGGAAAATTGGGAAAGGGGAGTGGGAAAAAAAAGTGAGGAAAATGAAGAGATAGACAGAGAGGAGGGAGGAGGCAAAAGAGGGCAATAGAGGGGTAGGATACCAGAGAGGGGAGGCAGAAAACTGAGAGAGAGAGAAAATTTTTTTAATGATGTATATTTCTCATTACAATGAATGGAGAACGTTAATAAAATATACTGGGACAGTTAATAAGGTTGGAAAATGAATCAAGAATGCAACAGTGGTCCTAAAGAAAAACCCTATCAGCCCATGAAAATCACACTGCCTAGCTCATTGTAGCAGTTAATGCATCTTTCTTTCTGTTGTTTTTCATTTATTGGTTTTGGGAGACTAAAATTGAAATGTGTATATTAACAGCAAGAGCTATCTTTGGGGAGGCAAACTGAATCCTACGTGGCAATTCTTAACAATACATTCTATGAACTTGCATTAATGTTGAATTGATAGCTATAAATGTCATCCATATGAAAGTAGGGCTGGTAAATGAACCAAGCCGCTCGGGCTCGGCTCGATTTGAGCTCGTTCAGGCTCGTTCATTTAGACAAATGAGCGAGCTTGAACAAGTTTTAAAGCTCGGTTAGACTCGAGACCTGGATCGAACTTTATTTTATGTTCAAATTCGACTCGTTTGTGTTATTAAAAGTTTAAAACTTAGTTGAAGCTTGACTAAACTCGTTTATAAAATCAGAATATTAAATTAATACAAAGTTATGGTCGTTTAAGTTCATTAACTTGGCTCATTTATGCTAAAATTTTGTTTTCAATCCCTAAAAACCCTAAAATGAAGAAGAACGTTAGGCTCGTTGAGGCTCGTAAGCTCGGCTCAGCTCGACTCGGCTCGGCTCGTTTACCACCCCTATATGAAAGTGATTGTTTTGGTAAGTACCTCTTAAGCCCTTCTGGAACAAATTTTGAAACTATTTGTAAAACATATTTTAGTTTTTGTAAACTATTTTTTACATATCAACTCTAATAAATTGTTATTTTTAAATTTCAGTGTTTCGTTTCATATTTTAGTTTTTTTTATTTTTAAGATTAACAAAATAGTTTTTATAATAAAGTAGTGTTATTGCACACAGTTCGTAGGGATTGTCTGGCAGACCATACAAATACACATAACATGACCTGAGACACGATGGGCTGGTTTGACAAATGAATAAGTGGTGAAATAAGGGATAATTATAAAGATAAGTGAGTGAAATGACAATTTATCCCCATTTAATATTAAAAAAATTAGGATAAACTATAGACAGTTGTTCCAATTTTAAAATGAAAATAAAAATATTTTATTCGGCCTAAAGGTTGAGATAATATTTGTCTCAATTTTTTATCTTAATTTTAACAAATGTAAATATAAACAAAGTTGATGGACTTTTTATTCTCTAAAATTAAAACAACTGATCAACAGAACTTTAACCCCATGCAAAACTAGCCCGACAGGTCTAGTCAATTAAACAAGTTAGATCATGCCACACCACGCCATGCAACGCCAATTTGTTTTACGTGATTAAACCCACTTATGAAAGAACGTCAAGTCCTATTTTCAACCCTAATTCCAATTTTTACATATTTTAAATTTTTAAAAATTAGTATACCTCATTTAATAAAGTATATATGTTTTTATAAAAATGAAGCATATACTCCAATAAATTGAATTGATGTATTTATAAAAAATGTAAAAAAAAATTATTGACACATATACTTTATTATTGTGAATATATGCTTTAGTGATTTTCTATCGACACATGTGATACTGGAATTGGGACCCAAAAAAAATGGTTGGAACAACACTATTTATTTTCAAGGAATGTAGAATTACAAATAAAATGAGAGACGTGGTCACAAATAAAATAAGGGATTTTTAATTTTAAGTCCACGTATACTATAAGATTTAGCTATCGATCCATCACTTCTTCATATTTAGGTTTTAGTCTCTGCATATAAATGATTTGTTCCTTTTTAGTCCCTAAGAGGGACCTATTTCTAAATTATTTAGTTTACTTTTTAGTCTTTGGGAGGACATATTCTTAAATTATCATTTAAATGTAGGGACTAAAACCCAAATATGAATAAGTGGGGGATCGATAGCTAAATCCTATCGTTTACGGAGACTTAAAATTAAAAATCCCATAAAATAAAATGTACTCTCCCCCGATCTAGATTGTACTATTTGAATCAATTTCTGACATGAATTTCAGAATGTTTGGCAAACAACATATCAGTATGACCTTTCCTCAAAAAAAAAAACATATCAGTATGACCTGTATCTAATTTGATCCATATTACTGAAGAAGAGAATATCTTTATAATATCGTATTCAATGCATGTTTATAACTACGAAGCTCCAAAAATGGGGAAATTTGGCTCTCGAACTATAATAACTGCACAACTGCAACACTTTTATTTTAATTCACAAACAAGTCAAATATCAATTGCAAAACATATATATACACACATACACAAAAGTAAAAAAAAATTTGCTTGTACATTGATGTCTTACCAACTACCATTCTCATATATTTATCAAACATATGAGGTGATATCAATATTTCATTCATCTACATATTCATTAAAAAAGATGGTAAATAGGGGAAAAAAAATTATGAATAAAATATGAAAGGCATTAGATAACCATCATCTATAAAAGAAAAAATAATTTATAATGCTATAATAAAAGTCAATGAGAATCCCACCCATTTGGGTGAGATTTTGAAATGATTTTTTCCTTTATATTTCTTAAAGTCCACAAAAGTCCATCACTTAAGAAAGTTTTCACAAATCCTGTTTAAATTAAATAACACATGATAAAATGTCTACTGTGAGGAGTCTCAATCGAATAACACTAGACTTTTTGTGCGTGAAAAAATATCTCAATCGAATAACGCTGGACTTGTTGTCAACGAAATAATGTCTCAATCGAATAACACTAGACTTTTTGTCCATGAAATAATGTCTCAATTGAATAATACTGGATTTTATGTCCATGAAATAATGTCTCAACGAATAACGCTGAACTTTTCGTCCATGAACTAATGTCTTACCATTGACACCACCTCCGGACGGTTGACGCTTCCATCATCCGCCTCCAGACCATTGCAAATTATGTGTGTATAGATATTCCTCCACACCGTTGTCCATCGAACAGTTTCATATGTGTGTTTAAATACTCATTCATTGGTTATTCATTGTGTTTCTTTACTCTAAGTCATTCTCATCAACTCCGTTGATCTGTACAATATCCATTGATACTCAGATTTACTTCGAATGTCAGAAATGATGACGCTTTGCACGTTATGCATTTGGTGTGTTTGATAAAATGCATGAACCAACTCTGTGTGGTCTTTGTATATATGAGTAATGTTTATGTTTTCTAACACAATAAATATTAATGCATACATTAATAAGTGATCCTACATTAGAAGACCAGTTCATAATAAAAACATGGGTGGTTTGGGTTTTTTACTATAAAATGGACTGGGTGTAATATTTTCCTATAAAAAATTATCGTATAATCCATTGATGTACGATTGTACGGGCAGTTAGTTTTATTTAATAGAAACATTTCCTATGAGAGATTAAGCATTATAATCAACTTGCTGACCATCTAATTGTGAACTCTTCATTTATCTATCCAAACTAAAGAATGCTACAGGAGCATTGATGGTCCATGTACAGCAATCACAAAAGCACACAAGTACCAATTAGTTTTCATATGTATATATATATCCAAACATATCCATTTGGAATTCATAGAACAAGATAAGTGCACAAATTTTGATTACAAATGCTTCAATTTAGGGAACAATTGCTTACCCAAATTGACGGCCTCTGAGCTTTTCATCAATCGGATGCGCTTACATAATTCAATAAACATCCTGACCAAGTTCATAAAAAAAACATATAATCAGATTGATTTGAATTCAGGTGGATTATTATTAAACAACAAAAATGAATCTAGGCTTATACAATTTTAACATTAGGTTCCCAATTCATTTGTGTAAATCAAGTTACGTTACAACCACATAGCACCAACGTAAATCTAACTAGCATTTTTTTATTCCAATTCCCACACAAAGAGGTAATTACATTACATTTTTTTATTTTTATTGGAGGGACCTCCGTGATTGATCTTATGATCAAGCTAGGAAGGCTACCTCTGCATGTTTACCCTGGTCCTATAGAAAATTCTTTCAAATAATCGCCAACAAACAGGTGGGTAAGTTAACACCAAAACTCAAACCCAAAAATTTATTACAATACACTACAACCACATGGCACCCTTAGAACATATACCCTCCTAAAAGAGGTATTTACATACATGTCTAGGAAACATTTACATAAGTTTATTGGCGTGAAGATATTAATGATATACACACGATTCCATCGTTTAAGAGATTGTTTGACACAAAAGCAAAATGCTCGATGAGTCCTCCATTCCTCTGGTCATTCCTAGTTATCCCAGATGAAATTTTCTTCATTCCTCCTTCCTATGGCTCTATCATAATTGTATCCAGGAAAGAAAAAAATCCTTCCAGAGTAATCAAACTGATCATTACAATCATATTCAGCCCCTCCCTTGCCAGTACCCTGTTATGTGGACCACTCTGGATGATGACTTTACGTGTAAGTACATCAAGCGTTTAAACCTAAAAAGAATATATTTCTTAATTTCTTTGTTTGGCAACTGTCATATAGCTATTCACCCTTGATAGCTATATCCTAGAATAAATAACCATCTATACAAAATAAATGACTTTTTTTATTACACAATGGGGAGATTGTCATTGATTTAAAGTTGTGTTTCAAATCTAACTTTTGAAAAACATACTTTTCTCAACTTTTCAAACTCTTTTTTTTTTTTTTACATTACAAACGCTAAACTTGATTTTGCAAAACAAATTCTAAAACAACATGATTGGTTTCGCGTTTGACTTAAAACAGATTCTAAAAAACAGACACGATCAAACATGCAAACAAAATTATTGAAAAAAATGCAAAAGCCACTTTTTCATTGTCTGGTTCACATTCTTGTCTTTATGTTATTTATTTTTGAAATGCGTGTGAAAAATGTGTGTAATAGATATTACAAGATATGAATGTTTTGGGAAGTGTGTCTGTGAGAATATTAAGCCAATGTCATGAAAGAATATTTTAAATTAAAATGCACAATTCTTGATAAACAATTGCAGTCCCCAAAAATAATTACACTGTTTATCCTACATTTACAAGTCATGGTTATGAGACACTAATAAATCAACAAAACAAAATAGTTTTTTCCTTCTATTTATTGGCTTACAAGCAATATACCGTGTGACTGTGTAAGTATGTAACACAAACAGGAGCAGCGGTACACTCAATCATTCATACAATTTTAACAAAATATATGACATGTCTAATCAAGTACATACATACTCATTACAACATACACAATTAGAAAAATAAAACAAAATATATGCAGTTAACTTTATATATACCTTATACAAATATATAATTTCAAAAAAAATCAAAATATGTAAGGATCACATAAGGTAATATTAGTAATATTTTTTTGTATAAAAAATCTCGGCTTATGTATGGTGAACGAGCCAAGTTTTGTCATGTTCAAGCTCGGCTTATTTATAATTAAGCTTGACTCGGACTTAAGATCGAGCTTAATTTTATGTTCAGGCTCAGCTCGTTTGTGTAAAAAAAAAAAAAAAAACTCAGTTGAAGCTTGACTTTGTCCGTTTATAAAATCAAAACACTAATGAAAACAAGGTTATGCTCATTTAGGCTCGTGCGCTCAACTCGTTTAGGTTAAAATTTTGTGCTTAACCCTTAAAAACCCAAAAATGAAGATGAACACTAAGCTCATGTGCTTGGCTCGACTTGGCTCGTTTAGAACTAAACTTAAAAATTGTTCAAATTCGGTTCATTTGTATAATTAAACGAGCTCGAACGAGCTCCAATCGAGTTGAGCCTGAGCAGCTCAATTTGTTTACCACGCCTGTTCCGAATCCCTAAACAAGGGCAAAATAATAATTTCACACTTACTTCCACGGCACATCGCCGACGAGCATCCAGTCCCCCTCTTTGTCCTCATACGTCGGCACGTACTCCGTCCCGCTCACCGGATCGACGAGCCTGCTCTCCTCCGGAGAAGTCCCTGCCCAAAATTACCATTCCACCCCCAAAACAATCAGACCAATTGCCCAAACCACCAAGGGCAATTTCGTCCAAACCCCAAAAATACACACAAATCGTAGATCTGTACGTACGTATGGTGAAGCAAGCGAACATCCGCACCAACCCCGTCATCAGCTGCTGATATCCACCGTACGATTGAAGGTCCACCTTCCGCAGATAAGGTGCACCGTCCACCGCCACCTTCACGTACTTGCCGGCGCCGGCATTCAACGCGTTCTTCCGGTACGACCTCACCGGCGGCCATCCCACCACTCGCGCCCTGGAAAAACGAAATCCGGCGTCAAATTACCGAAATGCCCTTGGATCCGCCCAGATCTGGACTTACTTGGCCGTGGAGGGCTTCCCGGCGCCGGATTCCGGCGAATCGCCCCCGGATTTCGCCGTCTCCGGCCGTCCGAGGCTCAGATCGACTGTCTCGGAGAAGACGCGCTTCCTCTCCCCGCCGCCGCCGGGGAGGCCGAGCGTGAGCTCCGTCTCCGTCGTGTCTCCGTCGTCATTCGACGGCTCTCGCAGCATCTCCGCCGTCCGATTTTTTGTATTCCGAAAATGCCCCTCTCTCCGTCTCTCTCTCTTCGGCTCTGTTTGGTTGGCCTTCGCTTCACTGACGGGCGTGTGAGCTGATTATTATCGTTAAATGAGTGATAGAATCTGATCGTGTTATGAGAAGGTGACACGTGTACCATTTTGAGCGGTCGTGATTCGTCCAGGTTACTTGACAAAAAGGTGTGGGCCCGGGTGTCTCTGTTGCTCTCCCGGTTGGTTCGCTGTTTGGGGACCACTTTGATTTGTTTTTTTTGGGAAAATAATTAGTAACATTTTAATTTTCAGCTCCAATAATGTTCTTTTGTGTTTTTTAGAAATTGTATTAGACATATATTTTATATATAAATAAAGTATATATCAGGAGTATAACTTTTGATAGATTAAATTGAATTTTATTTTATTTTCCCACGTTTGATTGGGGAATCGGGGATAGAACGATATGGGGAGAAGGTAAATAAGTGATAAAATGAGTGTTTAGAATATTAAAATAAATGAGAATCTATATGTTATAATTAACTATCATAAAATGATATAATTATTTCTTCTATCCCTAAAATTAAGTTATTTCAAATTATTGTCACCGTTTTTATAAATCAGGAGTCATATAGGTCAAATCATTTTTTCACCTTTTATAAAAATTTATTTACATTTTATCCACAATTTATTTATGATCAATTAAACAATAAAAATTTCAATATTACGTTTTCCAACGGGAATAGTGAAAAATATAACCAAACAAATAAATCACTTTAAGTGATGACAATTGATTTGACGGTGGACCCATATTTCTTTGAGTAAAAAAAACTAGAATAAATTTACTTTCAAGGGTGGCTGGAATTCATATACTATTTTATACCAGTTTATCCATGCATATATTCTCCCTAGGTATTCAATACAATCAAACATCTAAATTCTCATGTTTCATTTTATTTCATGGAGTCCTTTATTCCACATTCAAACGGGGCTAATTAGTCATAAACTCCAAAATATCGTATATCTCCATTCAAACAATGGTAAAAAATTTTTGACCCCTTAAGTTTTTGAAACCTACAAAAACATCTTTTAAAATTTAAAAATATGCACTTACACCCCCTGTCATTATATTTTTTCATTAAGATGCGATAAAAGTAATTTAAAATTACTATTTTACCTTTAACTATTTAAATATTCATAGAAAAAATTAATTAATTAATTCTAGACATGTTTTATGAATATTAACTTGTACAATAATTCATTCTTAAAATACATTTGAATGCATTTTTATAAGAATTAAGTTATATAATAGTTAATTAAAATGTAAAAATAACCCAAAAAAAATGAAAACATGATAAAAGTTTAATTAAAATGGTAAAATCATACTTTTATCTTATCTTTAATAGAAAATCAAATTATAAATGGTGTAATTATACATTTTTAAATTATAGGAGGTGTTTATGTGGGTTTAGAAAATTTCATGGTGTCTGAACGCATTTTACCCTTCAAACAACATTAATAAGGAGTGGGGACCACTTATAAAGGGAACAGTGAAATGATAAATTATTTATTGGGTCCCACTGGAGACAAACATGTGATAGAGACTGTCGCAATGTCGTCTCCTTGTTTTCCAATCTGGATTGAATTTTTTTAAAATTTTTCGTCATGAGTGGCTGTCGAAAGGGACACGTGTTGATTTGATTTGTCATTGAAGTATACGATGGAGTTACGATGTTGCCCTTCTCAGCCAATCTTCAAATATATATAAATGAAAATTATCCTAAACTTTTACAAAGGTTGTGACATGGAGTGATTCTTATCTTATAAGGTATACGGAGTTTAGTGTAGGGTCCATTTTCTGGGTCAATGATAGCGCACCACGTGGTTGAGTTTTCACCATCCGATCAGTCAATGCTCATCGTTTGATCGATCCATACGGCCGGGGTCGCTTGTATCTGATGACCAGATTTGGGATCAGATCCCACTGATATAGGATTTAGGACAAATTAATGTAGATCCCAAAAATCTTTCAGAAATTCTGAACCTCTATGATCACAGGATCTCTCCCTATCCGTCTAATGAGAGAGAGAGAGAGAGAGATCCAAAGGGGTGGAGGCCTACATTATAAATAGAGAATCAGATCTCTTTATTGAAGTGTGTGAAACACTTTTTCTACAAAACCACATATCTAATATTCGGCTAACTTGATCGTCGGAGTGTCTTTTGCAAGTTGCCCCATTTCATCCATTGATGTTCAGGGTCTCAGCGAGCCGGCGGTCATCACCATCCAGTCGAACGAGTAATGGAGTGGACAGATCTCTCAACCCGAACTTGGTTAACTTAATTTTGCCCCTCCAGATAGGATGTTAATATTTATAGTCAATGAGGTATATACCTTAATTTAAAATATCAAATTATATATCTCATTAGACTAGTTTATTATATTAAAAATTAAAACTGGAGGAGCAAAAGGTGATAAACCGGGTTCGGGTCGTCAGGATCTGTCCACTCCGCTCCTCTCGACAACTTCCTTGGTGTCACCGGCGCTCCTCCTCCTCGAATGTCATCGGAACAGGGTTGGGGGTGACCTAAAGAATACCCTCCAACTCAAGTCGGTAGAATGCACAATTAGGGTTTTCGTAAAAAGAATTTCACATACACCAATAGAGATAACTGATTCTCTATTTATAGGTGTTTTAGGCCAAACCCTGGAATCCTCTGGGGATCCTTCCCTCATTGGACGGGTGGGATGGGATCCCAAATTCAAGGGGATCAATTATATGTTATTTGAGGGATTTGCAGGATCATGGATCAATTGATGATTAATTCCACATCCAGGATCAGTTACATGATAACTCTAGATTTAATATATCTATGTAGATTTAAATAATCAACAATTGATGATCTTTAATTTAAAATTTGAATTATACATTTACTGACTTGGATTAATACTCTGTCGTTGGACATTTGAGAGGTTGACAAATCGGATCCACTTATGGTGTGCGATCGGAGCCGTGGGCCCTTGTCAATTGGATCATGGGTCATCGATATATGGAGCATAGTTGATAGGTCTCATTTTTAAACCCTACATAAACATATTTTAAATAGCTATGTAGATATATAGATTGCACAGTCAGACCATTACGTGTAAAAGCGCAAAAAACAAAAACGAAAGAGAGAGAGAGACATCACATTCACATGTGGGTAAGTCCCCACCACATATGAGCATTTAAGAAAGAAAAAATAAAAAGCCAGTTTCACTCTCCCATATGTCACGCGTTACGCATGCCTTAATTTCTAGAAGGTCAATAATAATGAAATCAACCAGTTAATATAACCCGTGCCGGCGACCTACAACAGTCTGCAAAAATCTAACAAAATTTGACACAGACCACAAAAAAAAGAAAAGGGATAAGTTATTCCAAGGTAATTATTGTAATGTAGATTATTATAATAGGTTGTGGAGTCAATGAATATATATATATATATATAAAATCATGTGTGGATTTAATATGTGAATTTTTTAAAAGTGAAATAACATAATTTTTGAAGATTAAAAATAACAAAATTTTTTATTTTTTAAAAAGATAGATTTTGGTATCTGATTTTATTATTGAATTTGAATAAAAAATGAAAGGAAAAATAAGAGATCAAGAGAAAATAAAGGAAAATATATCGAAAGGGAAGAAGAAACCCAAAGAGTCAAGTAAAGAACTCATCAGTTAGAAGAGACGTCTAATCATGGGAGGATGCTGGACTACTTCACCATGTGAATTCGACCGTCCCGAATATCTATTCTCCGTGCCTTCGCCAACCACCTCGCCTAGTCTCGCAAACTTTGCTAAAATATATCCCACATATTTTCGTAATAGATTCTCGAGCCTCTAAAAATGACCTCGTTCCTCGTACACCAAACCGCCCAAACTCCAACTGGAATTATAGCTTGGGATATGGCGGCCCGCTCTCCATAGTTCATCAACTGTCACAAAAGAAGGGGTCGAGGCCTGACAATCCCCCAATCTTTCTCCCCAAGGACTTCATGACCCAACAAGAGCAAATCATGTGTTGTACAGTCTCGGGTTCTTCAATGTAAAATACACATTCGGTTCGGGGGGCATCTTGCCCTATAAGCCTCTGTCGGTAGATGCTCGTGGTAAAGAAACCACATAAAAACCTTGATTTTCAATAGCACTTGACCTTCCATATCTACCAATATTTGATGTGCATTGCCGGCCTCACCCCGATAGTTCTACACCACTAGATGTAGCTGCCTTTGACTGAAAATGTTTTGAAGGCCTTGGATGCCACATGATGCCGTCCTCCAACGCATGATCCATGCGTAATGAATCCGGTCTTTCAACACCGCCGCAAAGTGGGTCATTTCAATGTCAATCTTCCCTTCTTTGTTGAAGGTGGTACGAAAAAGGCAGGGGCCAAAGTGCTCAAAGGCAAGTCGTCTGCCCACCTATCATGCCAGAAGTGAGCCGAGTAAGAAATATCAAACATTGCATATTTAAAAATATTTTCTTTAAAATACTTTGAAAGAAAGTCAACCCAAAATATCAACACTCCATTTGGAGTGTGACATAGTGTTATTCACTCTTGATAACTATATCTGAATAGATAACAATGCATGCAGAATAAACAATGTGTTTCGTTGTCTTTTCTGTTATTCTAATTGAAAAATATAAAAATAATCAAATGAAATGAAATTAAAAAAATTGTTCAAATCAAAGGAGATTCAAACTTTTAAATACCGACACGTTGGGTTAATATGGAATAAATCATTTTCTTTTTTATTTTTTTTAGTAATTTTTGTTGAGATTGTAATAATTAAACTTTTATTATTTGATTGACCATGATAAATTGTTAGTGACAGTGTTAAGAACTTGATCCAGTGGGGGCATAATTTAACTATAACTTTTAATTTTTTTAAAGACAACTAGATAATATATTTTTAAAAAATATTTTTATCAAACTCAGAAGGATCAAACACTTGGTATTACAAATTGCATAACAAAAGAAAAACAAGAAGTTTGGTGACAATGTGCTGTGATTGAAAAAAATCCTAGATGCACACAATCTTTTGCAATTAATCATATTTTATATTATCGTATATAAATTAAAGATCAAAGTGAGAAATGAAAAAGAGCGAGAGTTAAATAACTTCCTTGTCTAGGAGAAGAAAAGAGAGAGAAAAATAAAAATTATTGTGAGATTAATTTAGAATCAAGTTTTGAAACATTTAAGGGGCATTTGGTTACACGATTGCACAACGTTTGCGATTACAGGAGGCTGCGTTTACAATCGTGCAACCAAACAGTTTTGTAATCGTAGTTTTAAATCCAACGATTGCAAGCAAATAGTGTCCAAAAGTTGTGATTTCAAAAAGCTGATAAAGTGAGCTTCCTGCATAATCAGTTTTGCAATCGCAAATTCATGCATAATCAGTTTTGCAATCGTACAACCAAACGCACCTATATGATACAGATAAAATTTAAATAACCAAGTACACATTTGAAATTTATGAGAACTCTTAAGTAAAATTAATTTGATGACAATGATTAAATATTTTTTTTTATTAAAATAGTAATTATCAAAAAGATGGATTGAATAAAACCCTCTGCATTCTATAAAAAGGGACCAAATGCACATCATCATTTTATTTAAAGGTTGTCTATTCAAGAGTGTGTGATGCATTATTCACTCTCCCATGATTATATTATTACTTGAAGGTTGATAAATGTATAGACCAATTAAAATCCTCTTTAACCAAGCAACAACATTACGTTAATGGGTATATATAGTGGCTCCGCACCTGGATATAATGTGAATAAGATATAGATAAATATTTATAAAAATAAAAAAATAATATGATATGTAAGATCTCACATACAATAGAATGGATTATGTGAAATAATACAATTTAAGTGGACTTGAAACCAATACAAACATATTTCTACCTATTCTAGTATAATTATATATGTTTATTCCTCATAAACAAACAGATTATTGGACCTATTCACCCTTACTCACCCTTATTCCCCTCTTATTTTGCTACTTAAACAAGGGCTAAATTTCAGTGCTACGTGACTTTATCCACTCATGCAAATAACATAACGTTCAGTTTTTCAATTGTATGTTAGTGTTAATCATATGTTGGGCTACTTGAGGTTACGGAGGTACAATGATTTTTGGATTTTACAGATTTTTTAAGATTTTAAAATATTTTATGAGAGATATAACGATTTTTCCCTATTGATAAATAACATAAGTTTATTTGAGTATGATCTTAAATATGAGTATTGATACTGACAGAGAATAACAATTTTATTTAAAGAATAATAATTAAGTCATTTCGGGTGACATAGTGGTGAATGGATAAACTTTTAAAAATGATTAATTTGATTATTTTCGATTTTTAAGAGATTATTTTGTTATTTTACCTTGCATTAATGTGTATTGTGAAAGGAAACAATCTTGATTCGATATTATTGGACCATTATCATTAAAATTAAGTTTCCATTTTTTGCTTATTAAATATTTATTTATTGGGATTTTTAGTTTTAAGTTTCCGTAAACTATAGGATTTAGCTATCGATCCCTCACTTCTTCATATTTAAGTTTTAGTCCTATATTTAAATGATATATTCATTTTTAGTCCTCTAAGGACCTATTCCTAAATTATTTAGTTTGCTTTTTAATTCCTGTGAGGGACCTATTCTTAAATTATCATTTAAATGTAGAAACTAAAACCTAAATATGAAGAAATGATAGATCAATTGCTAAATCCTATAGTTTACGGGGATTTAAAACTAAAAATCCCTTATTTATTATATTTTTATTTGAAATCAAACTACGATTTTCCTCCAATTCTCAAATACTTCAAAATACATAATTTTTTTTTATCAGATTCAAATAAAAATGAAATCTAAATCAACACAACTGAAAATAATGTGTTGTGGGCTTGTGGCTACCACTCACACTAAGGCTTTATAAAAGAAAACTATTACCCCCCTCCTCAAGCTAATAACAGCATTGCAACTCATACACAACTCATGACTACATCGGATGAATTGAATATGCAATCCTTACTATTCTTTAATCTAGTTAGAATTATTTTTTACTTTATCCACCACTTATCCTCACTTTATTCAAGGTAAATCAAACTCTTATCTATCTCTTATCTACCACTTATCTTACTTTATCCAAGGTAAACCAAGTATGAAAATAAAGTATGGATTGAAATACAATAGTATTTTTTTTATTATGAAAAATGAATTTTTTGTACCATACATTCAGGGCCAGCTTGATATATTATGAGGTCTAAGACATTTAAATAATATTTATTTTAATTTTAAATTATTAAATTTTTATTTAAATATTTTCTATTATTATGATGCAAAATTACTAATTAATTTTTTATATTCAAGTTCTTATTTGATTCAAATAAAAAAATGTCTTGTTCCATATTATCCACATCACATAATATTTTTCGTCAACAACAATCAAGAAGTCTAGAGTGTTTTTTTATACAAAGAAGAAATAAAGCGAGAAAAAGATTATTTTAGAATAAAGAAGAAAAATATTAAAAAGAATAAAAGAAGAGTGTGCCAAAGACACTTTTTAAGGCATTTTAGTTTCATATTCCCATTAAAAAGCTTTTAAATCCTATTGGACATCTACATTTCTTTATTGCTATTTTTTATGCATCATAAAATGTTATCAATTTTTTATTAATTACTTTTTAATCAATCAAACTATTAATTTTAAAAATAATTTTTTTTGCCATGTGTTTAGTTATTATTGATCAATATTTGAACTTATTTATGAATAAAAAATATTTAGGAGCCTTTATGCATCTGGAGGCCTTAAACAATTGCTTAAGTTGCCTAATAAAATAGTCAACCCTACATATGTTATGATAGGGCATGTATGAGACTGCATGAGCGCACTTTTTTTTTTGAGTACTGCTACACTCAGTCACATTCACCAACCAAAACATAGACCATATATATCTCGTTACAGATTTAATTAAGTATATACCTCGTCAGATGATGTATATACCTCATTGAATTTTTTCTTACGCTTGCTAAAAATAAGTTCATTCAATTTAAATGGAACGATATGCACTTTTTATTAAAGCATATACCTCATTAGGTTATGTTTACTATTTTTTTAAAAATAAAAACACTTTATGTCTGAGTTTTGATTGGTAATCGTGATGAGTGTATCATTTTTTTTTTTTTTTGACCGGTTCATGGGCTGACCCGGCCCAGGTGAAATCCAAAAAAAAATAAAATGGAGCGAACTATAAAGAGAGAGGGGTGGCAGTAGAAACAACTTCCTGTGTGTGTCTCTCTCTCGCTTCATTTTATCGAAATAATTTTCTAGGGTTCGCTCCGTCTCTCACTCTCTAACCCTCGCCGTCGAAAATCCCCTGCACGTCACGGCTTCCATTGCTTCATTCGAAGAAGGTCCTCTCTCTCTCTCTCTCCCTCTCCCTGACTCTGATCGTGTATTTTGGATTTTTTATATCATTTTTGGGAATCCAAAGCTTCTTGAATTTGATTATTTGACATCCTGTTAGTGTCTGTGTTTTATGGGTTTTTAAATGGTACCGTTAATTCTGAGGTTTAAGTGGGTTGGTGGTTCCCGGAGGTTGATTTTGTTAATTAGGGTTTGATTCGTGGTTGGGGATTTAGGGTTTCTTTTTGGATGGGTGGGGACCTTCGTGGATTTCTCGGGATTGAAAGGGTTTTTTAGGTTTTCTGAGCTCAACGAGTGCAATTGGCATGGATCATAAGTTCAACTTGAAAATAATTGAGTGGTTGGTTAACAATCGTATCTTTAATGGATGAGGGGTTTGACACTGTTTGGTTGTTATGGTTTTCTGTTGGATTTCAAGCACAGTTTTTGTTGCTTAGGCGTTGAGCATGTGTGTGTGGGTGGGGTTCTAGAGTTGGAAGAGCATCTTATATGTGACATACTAGGTTCGTAGATTTATGCATGAGTATGGGGAAGTTGATTGTGATGGTTTGATAATTCGATCCATGTCATATTTATGGGATTGGGAGTTGATGCACTTATGTGGGTGGAGTGTGGAACCTGGAATTGCACTTTGAATTTAGGTGGGTATAGAATTATACTTTACTTACTGGTTTAGGGAAACATGGAATTTTGAGTAATTTATGGTCAATCCTGGTTATATCTTGGTCACTCATTGTTTTTCCAGAAAAAAGTAGGGATCTTCAAAATAATGTGAAGTAAAAAAAAAAAAAAAAAAACTATAGAAGTAATTGCCTGATTTTGCTCTTCCATATTCCTGTTTTAACTTTCTGTGTAGAATACATATCCACTGTCACCTACTAACTACTAACTTCTGGTATGATTGATTGTGCTGGGTGCACATACCATTTTTTGGTGGGAATATATAGTTATAATTCATTATGATTGTTGTTTCGTTGTTATTTTGTAAATCATGCTTAGTTGTCATGAATATTGATTTGATTTTTATGGTAGTGTTTTAAGTTGCCTCAGTTTTGTCATTCAAATTCATGATCCTCTTACAAGTTATTCCTTTATTTTTTTTGCAGGAATAGAGGAGGATGTTTGATTGCCTTGCCTTCTAACTAAGTTCTTGACTCAAATTGGTTGAGCGAATCTTTTACTATATATAACTATATATACAAGAGTGTCTTGCTTTGGTGCACATCAGTTTTCTACTTGCAATCACTATCTGTTTTAACTGACCTGTCATACAAGACGATGGAGATACAAACATCAGGAAAATCTATCGACACTTTGTTAGAGAAAGTGCTCTGCATGAATATCCTTTCTTCCGATTATTTTAAAGAGCTCTACGGATTGAAGACTTACCATGAAGTTATTGATGAGATATACAATCAAGTTGATCATGTTGAACCATGGATGACTGGCAACTGCAGAGGTCCTTCAACAGCATTTTGCCTTTTGTACAAATTTTTTACTATGAAACTTACAGTCAAACAAATGCATGGGCTGTTGAAACACACTGATTCTCCATATATTAGAGCTGTGAGTAGTTGCTTATCAGAATTTGTATTTCTGTTTCCAGGCTATCTATATAATCTATTTTATTTCTTCTCATTTGTTGTTATCTTCTCGTGCATTCTTGTTTGCATGTATTTGCATATATATCACTGAAGTAAAGTCAATTATGCACCCTTTAGATTTCGGATTAGATTACTGCATGATATATATCATGCATGTAGATTGAAAAAATGCCAAAATAAAATCAAGCAATAAATTTGAGGGGAGGGCATAATTTGTGTGGCTGAATCAAGCAACGAAAAGGCAACATCAATGCATCGAATCCCATCAGAACTCCTAAGTAAGCGTGTTTGGGTGAGAGTAGTACTAGGATCGGTGAGTCTGGTGACCTCTTGGGTAGTCCTCTTGTTGCAGTCCCATGTCCTTTTTCATTCAAAAATAAAAAATAAAAATCATTGAAACCTGAATTAATCCTAATGCTCGTACTTTTTTGTGTGCCCATACATCTTGTTACGTCCAAAGAATTGCATGTTCTCTTGATCTTAAATTGTAATCTACATGTTTTATACAAACATCTCTATCTCTATCTATCTATATGTAATATATGCATTTATGTAGGTTCTATTTCCAAGTAAAAATATGTATATATGTTATAGTATTTTTTTTGTATATTTGTCAAAAGATGTTATGCCATATATAATGGAGAATACTGTTTATGATTTAGGAAAAAGGAGCATTCAACTCCTACTATAGAGCAATGTACTTTTGGTTTTTATTTGTCATATCTTTTTTCTATATGTTACACATGATATGATTAAAAGTACTTTATATTGTTGCCATAATTTCTTAGGATTCCATGCTTTCCAACTGCATTCAAATAATTCGCTATTGCTCTAAGCATTTTATACTCGATGGACTGATGTGATCTAATGACATTCCAGGTTGGTTTTTTGTACTTGAGATATGTTGCGGATCCAAAGACATTGTGGGGCTGGTATGAGCCTTATGTCAAAGATGAGGAGGTATGTACTCTGCTGCAATTTCTTATTAGTTCATTGATATTTACTGTGTGTTGAGCTGCAATTTCTTTTATGTATTTTGTTGCTATTCTTTTTAGTATTTTTTTTATAATTTCTCTAGAAACTAAATTAATGTCATTATTTTGTATTAATAATATGTGCTCACGTGTGGTTCAAAAGTCCTACAGATTATTCATAGGTATCTGCAACAGAAATGATTTATTTAAGCTATATCTTCAATGTCCTTTTTTTCTGGTAGACCCATGTTTGCACCACTTTCCAAGCTATTGGCAATGCCACAACTCCAGTGATTACATTTACATAACCATGATAATTATATCCATTGTATTTTGCTATCCAGCTGTATGATTAAGTTATTCTTAAGGTTGAAAAGTATGAAAATCTTTCATCCAGGAAATGCTTGTCTAGAAGAGAACAAATGCAACTGTTTACATTAATGTTGATATCTAAAAATGAAGTTTCCGGAAGACAATACTTGTACTTGGGCCTTTGATTCTAAATGTTTTGATCAGCTTTCAAGAACATGGTGTTTACTGTCTAGAACATCAAAGTTAATTATAGACATAGAGAGAGACGGCTTGGAGTGAAGGAAGAGTGTTGTTTTTTTTTTACCACTGCTGGGTAAATGTTGTTTGATACTTCGGCACACAAATAAACTGCAGTTTGACTTATTGAACCAGTGTTTCCTTGAATCAAGAGAGGGGTTGTCGAGAGCATGTGTCATGCCAGTAGTGGTATCCTTTTTATATGACCACAAATACCAAAGACAAACTCTTCTAGAAATAGTAAAAACAAACTCTTAATGGCATAATTATAAGACACGTTAAATAAAGATTCCTAAGGGTACACTTATTTAAATCTACTATTAGAACTAGATGATCTCTGAATTATCTTTAAATCAGTGTTGTGCTCTCACTTATCCATAATATATGCAACAAGCACTTTGTGGCTTCTTCCAATCATAGTACTTTTCATATTTGCTTTCCTGAAGCCTTGCAATAATCTTTGGAATTTCCATTATTCAGGAGTTCTCTCCTGGTTCCAATGGTCGAATGACAACCATGGGGGTGTATGTACGTGACTTGCTGCTTGGACAGGTCAGTACCATTTAAGGCTAACATTGTCGAATCTAAAGGAGCATTTATTTTAGTTTTTCTTTACATTGAGGTTCCATTTTGATCTGTCATTGCTTGTTAGTGTTATCCTCGGGGCATAATGTCAATCAGTATCATGTGGTTCTTATTGAATTTTTTTCCAAGACAATTGAAGCTAGTTGATTTCAGCCCATGTCAAATATGAGATCCTTGGGTTGCCCTTTTCAAGGTTGCTAAAAGAGGAGAACAGCTCTGTCATCATCTCAGTAAAAGGTTTGTGATGTTGATCTTGAAATGAAGCAAAAATATGCTAAAAAGCAGTCTGGTGTGTGGAAAATAATTGTTACAGCAAATTTTCAATAATTATTTTACATCTTTTTATTTCACTTAATTATTGTTCAATGATTTACAATTATCTTAATCTTTTTCTATTTATTATTGTTGAACTTCTAGTTCATTTAATATTATTTCTTGCAGCTTACTATATTAGACTTGCCGGGTGATGTAATATTGGTGTCAATTTTAAAGTCAGATTGAGCACAGTATTAAATATTTCAAATAAAAAAAAATTAGATGCTTTATGATTTCCTTGAAAGAGTATCAGTTATCGACTTATACTACATGTGAATTATAGCTCCTCCATATTTTCTTAATTGATCACACTCATTGGGTTCAGGTAACTCGGTGCAAAGCTGCAGCTCAAAAATGTATTACAAATATAATTAGTGGTTTTTATTCTAGGTTTACGTAAGAGAGCATGGTCCTTTACTGTGATTTATAATCAATATGAATTAAAATAGCTTGTTTTCTTCTAGTCTTTTATGGAATGGCCAGTCCTTCAACAATCTTCTATGTACCCTAATCAACTTGTATAACAAATTCTTTGTTCAGTAGTTTGTCCATGAGCCTTCTGTTGATGCGTCTTTTATTATCATGTTTTCAGTCAGGTAGATTGGCCAGCAGCTAATTTGTCTTGACCATAAATTTTTTTTCTTATTTTCTTTTGATAGCTTCGAATCAATGATGAACATATTCATTTAAAAGTTTGATATACCTTTTTTTTTTACATTTATAAATTGAGAACTCTGCACATCAACTTTGGCATTTTAGAAGTTTTGATACCTTTAACATAGAAGTTCAGAGTTTGGACTCCCAATTGGCTGCCTATTAATGTAAGCTGATGTTCATGTATGTAAAGAAGGAAAAGATTCTTCTATAAGGTTGTCATAATTTAATTGACCCTCGATGAGTTGTTATCTACATCATTAAAATACATCGTCAATTTCTGACAAGTTACATTTTAGGCTGCCTATCTTACAGCATCTGTACAGTCTGGGATTTAACATTATGCAGTCTCTATGGATAACTAACAGTGGAATTACTATTTGGATTCTTTTAATGCACATACCATGTTTACATGAAAATACATGCTTCCTGGGGATGATAGTTTACTCGATCTTTAGCGCAATTTAAATTTTATATTAACATCAATGCCTTGCTGATATTTTTTTCTTGTGGATATTCGCTAACCAACCACTTCATATATACGCCAATCTTTGTTGCAGTACTATTTCGACACACTCTTTCCCCGCATCCCAGTTCCTGTGTTGCGCCAGATCACCGCTCACCTCGAACGTCTAAAGCTCCCCACAAAGCACTGTGGTGTCACTGGAGAGTCCACCCGCCATGGTTCCGACGACACCGCCCGCCGTCCTCCATCTGTGAAAGCCGCCCTCTCCGTCTCTTTCGGACAGCGCGCTCCCCATCGTGCCTCCACCCGTGACTCATCACCTGTACGACGAGCACTACCCCCACCCCGCGAGAGGGACCATCGAGAAGACGAACCTCAGAGATCCCCGTCCAGCCACCGCGATCGGGATCGGGTAAGTATGTTAACATATCTTATCCTAAATCATTCATATAGGGATATTAATATCCGAATTTGGATCTTTTCATATTCAGACTTGATACATATGTTTTTAGAATAATTGACATGTTTAAATATGCATACTAGTTTGGGTGATCAAATAAAATATTAGGAAGACGTGAGAATTAAAATCTTGACTTTAGGGCTTCTCATCTCCTCCAGAGATCATTGCAAAGAAGATAGAATAGTTAATTTAATTTTTTTAAGATTATGATTAATAATGCATTATGATTAAATTGACACAGTGCCTTTATTGCACCCCTCGTATTATTTACACTCTAATGTTTCACTTGAAGGGTGTGCCACAAGGAATGAATGATGGGTGCAAATAAAAGCACTTTTTACAGTATATTTTGAATTCGGATATTTTCAGATCTCATACACTCTAGACATTCAAATATCATATAACTTTGATTGGATATTAATAATTTTGGATAATTAATAGGCTTATGATCGGGACCGTTCAAGCCGAGATCGAGATCGAGATCGAGATCGGGAACGGGAACGTCATCGTGACTGGGATCGAGACAGGAGACACCACGAGAGGAGCAGTAGCAGACACAGGGACTCGGGCTCCAGGCTAAGCCGGAGTCGTAGCCCTAGCCGGAGTCGGAGCCTGCAAGTCTCTGATCGGCGACCAAGTCCATTCAGGGATGGGAGCAGGGAGAGGCCGTCGTCGTCTTCGGGGGTTTCGAGCAATCTGGCGAAGTTGAAAGATCTGTATGGTGATGCGAGCGAGAAGAAAGGTGGAGACGGATACGGGGGCAACAGGGGACGAAAGGACAGCAGCACAGAAGAGGTGATAAGGCTTGGGGGATCTACTTGGAGATGAAAACTGGGGATATACTGCATGCACTCTTGAGACTATATAATGGTCTCTCTATTGTTGTTACATTGACTTAGGGATATGCAATGTCAGTCAGTTCATGGTGACAGTAGACCACTTTACAGGACTCGATTTGAAATGTTTTGGGCATTGAGGATATTCATTGTTCAAAATTTTTAAGGATTTTTATTTGATTTGTGGTGTGGTATGCATTCAAAATCTCCTATGATAATAGTTTAGTTGCAGAGGTAGGATTATTAATTAATGAAATGGCATCTTCCAACCTAGGGTCAGGTTAGATCAATGTGTCCTTTAACCAGGTAACATTGATATCCATATCCTATTCAAATATATGCATATCCTATTCATTTGAACGTTGTATAAATTAAAATTTAGATTTCATTATTTATATATATTTTTTAAATATAATATAATATAATAATAATAAATTTTGAAGAAACAGTAGGCATATGCTTTAAATTATATTTCACATCACCAAATAGATATAAGTAGAAGAGATATATATTCAATCTCTTGAACAAAAAAGAGAAAAATCTTGCAAGCCTAATTCTATGCCTATTGAAGCTCACCCTCTTTGCGCCGGTGCAAGAGTATTCTCAAATGTTCTCAACACAATAGATGATAATGGACAAGTCAAATGGCCCAAGTCACTGCAAAAATTAGAATTTGAGAGGCCCAAGTCACTGCAAAAATTAGAATTTGAGAGACCTTAGCTTCGACGCTCTTGTCCCTTCAAGAACAAAGCCACTTACCCGCCTGCTAAAGATCCTCCATGGAAGAAAGAACGACACAGCATCGGTGGTCGCCATCAATCCAAGCCAAATCTGAATTGCCAACGGGCATTCCAACATAAGATGATTCATCGTCTCCATCCCCTCCCCACACATAGGAAACGAATCATCCACAAGAACTGCCCATTTCTTAAAAAAAAAAACAATTATAATTGTGATTAATCATGCACGATAATAAGCATGTACAATGTATTATAGAAATGTATTTAAATTTATAATATATGTCAGATTTAAATATTTTCAGATAGGATATGCTAATATTCGTAATTGTACTCAATATTTAAATATAAGATAATTATTTATTTCGGATACAAATTTAGAGTAGAGAAGAGATATTTCCCCACCCAATTTTGGTTAAGTCAGCAAACAACTCTCACCTCTGTAAAAGAGATCAAGCGATCAAATCTTGGAAGAACACCATTTTTCAAAAAAAAAAAAAAGACGTTTCCCTAAATTACGTTATTTTCTTAGTTGTTAGAAACAATTCCACCTGAGGTTTCCGTGTGCTTTAATTTTTTTTTCTAAGGAAAAGATGTATATTTTTTATAACATGTATTTTCATAAAATAAAATATATGTTCTAATAAATTATATACATTCACTAAAAAAATGAAAAATTACATGCTTCATTTTTATACTACAAATAAGCATTTGTTGGATTTTGGATAGGGTTGACCCGATTAATATCCCATCCACATTGGAAAAAAGGATGAGAGAAACCACCCCATCTTGTCTAACTTTAAATCTTTTTTGCGTCTCTCCCAAAAATTAAATCTCCCTCTATGAATCTCCAAATTATTTTTTCAATCCCTCTAAGGCCACCATTTTTGGGCCTTTGTATTTGAAAGGTGGATAACATATAAATATCTCATAGTTTTATCTTGATTGACGAAGAAGTTTATTGAGGGACTTGTAATGGAAGAAAGAAGAAGTATATGTGATGGGCTCAAAGAGGTATTCCGTGTAAACTCTATCTAAAATGATAGTTAACAGCATTTCATGTAGCAATGCCCATTTTAAATGGTGTTGTGGCATGCATTTTCTATGTAAAACATCAACAAGTTTATATATTATAATGAGGAAAATATAATAACTTAATATTCACCAAGCTAGAGCTGGTTACACATAAATCACTGATCGGGAGAGATCATCTTAAACTGAATTAGACAGTTGATATGATTCACTTCCCAAGTTCACATCAGGTACAAGTCATTCAATAAGCCCACGTGTATAAGAGAAAATATAATAAGCTTTTACTTTAAAAATCAAATTGTTTTTTCTTCAACAAATGATAATAATTAGACTAACAAACAGAGTATAGGGGTGAATATTAAAGAATAACTGATTGTTATGTATGAATAAACTTTTTTTTGTCATTTTAAAAAATTTATCTCACTTAACCGTCTCATACACACATTCCATTCCAAAAACTGTTACATCTATCAAATCAGTTGCACATCTTTCACATAACTCTTATTTGTTAGTTTTTTTATTTAAGGATAAACCTAATTGTTATGTAAATTTATCTTCACTTAACCGTTTCACACACATTTCAAAAACTGTTACATCTATCAAATCAAGTTACACATCTTTCACACTTATTCAAATGTATGATAATTATCATTTAAAAAATCATACTTTTATTCATCTCTTATCCATCACTTATATCACTTTATCCAAGAGAAACAAACAATAAATGTCACTTTTACGTTTTTTAATGAGAATAATAAAAAAGATAACCAAACAAAAAATTATTTATTCAAAATGGATTGTTATCTTCATAAATAAATAAACTTGTCACACCCGTACACCCGTACAGGCCGATATAGTTTATCCCGAAAATCTAAAGTTCTATTATATTGTAATAAAACAAAAAACAATTTTCAAACAGATAAGGGCACAAAATCATCTAATTCCCATCTATCCCTGTATAACTATTACAAGAGATGAGATAACAAAAAAATAATTCATCCAATACAAGTTTAATCAATCAACCTGTTCCCGGAAGGCATACAAGAGAGAGGAGGCAACTGGCATTCAATAACCTTTGTAACAACATAACAATGGCAAAATATATTACAAGGAGCTCTTTTTCCAGTGAAGAAAAAGCAACAGATTTAGAGATCAACAAATATTAAAAGAAAAAATAGATGAAAAAGAAAGTAACAGCAACCCAACAAAAAAATATCATCTACCACCAATGCAAGGACTTTCTGATTCTCCTCCCTTTTTTTTTCTTCCATCCTAAACAACCACTGAAGAATCACAGTGATCATACCTTGTAAAATGTACAGTGGGATGGACACCGAATTTCATCTCAGGCGTTCTCGGCCGGAATCGGTCTCGCACGTTTAGGCCTCCAATTGGTGCGTCCACGGACGATCTCGGGCCCCTCCTCGAGCCTGAGGAGGTGGTTGCATTCCATGCCCGTGTCGGGAGGTTTGTCATTGGTGCAGTCAGTGGAGACCGCGGTGAGGGACTGCAGCATGCTGTCCCTCCCACACTCCCTCCGGTACTCGAGCGTCATGCCAGCCAGCTCGTGGCTCTCCATTATCGACACCGGAGTACTCTGCCAATCACCAGGTCAAAAAAAAAAGAAAAATCAATTAATTAGAAAATCCAAGAAAGTGCCTGTTATTTTAGGCCAGTTTGGCGTGGTAAATTGCACTTGGAATCCTCCATTCCTATAGAGGTCATTCCTGGTCATCCCATATCAAATTTTCTTGGTTCTTCCTTTCCATGGAATCTAAAGAACCGGATTCCTTGGGAAGGAGAAATTCTCCTCTTTCACTAAAGTTTCCAAACTGACCCTTGTTGTTCACATCGCAAGTTGAAAAACCAGGATTCCTCAATGCTGTTAGACGTTACATGGATACCAGGTAAAAAAATCAATTCAATAGAAAAATCCAAGGAAGTGGTTATTGTTATTCTCATCATTATTCTTATTGTTGTTATTATTCTTACTGTTATTTTATTTGTTCTAATGTTAATCATACTATAATTATTACTAAAGAAGAAATCTGAGAGAGTAGTTATTGTCATCCATACTATTATCGTAGTTCTTTTTATTATTATCTTATTCTTAATGATATATTTATTGTTATTCTTACCAATATTGTAATGATTATTTTTACCATTAGTATTATTGTTCATGTCAATTATTGAAAATCTATGATTAGTCAGTGTTGTTAGACATTTCCATGGGTACCTTTCGAACCCACTTCCCAACAGTAAAGATGGGGACAGATGCACACCATATTTATGACACAGTTGAGAATAAGTGAGGACACTATATATTATGCAGTTGGGACAGGTTCATGATAAGGATGCGAAAGTGACAGATAACATGTGGAGTATCAACTCCTGTGGATCTTAAATGAATTGGTTGGTTAACGTTGTTAGGCAGAGAAGGCATTAATTCATCAACTCAAAAGTTATAATAAAAAAAGCATGTTTTGTTGCAATCCTTCCAAGTAAACCTTAAGGTTTTTACAACTATTCACATTGGTTTTACGTTATAAAGCATTTATTTTCAAATGGACATGATGGTGTGAAGACTTCAGAAAGGAATCTGTTATGATATCATATTAATATAACAAAAAACAATATTTATAAACACTAAACAGAACAAGAACCAAAAATGGTCAGAGATGAATTTCTGAATCACATAGAGCTACGAGATATGGCAGAATACAAATCCTATTTAAATGCAAAGTCATAGACATTATAATTCAAATATTGAGACAGCATAAACTTTAGGTCAAACACTAATAAAGTAATAGACATTATAGTTCAAATATTGATATCCGACATAATTTAGTTGGCTAAATGCGCACATCCCTATATTTATTTTTATGGAATTTAAGACTAGTAGGCCTGATGCATCCAATTAGAACTTAGGTGACATGATAAATTTCAATGGAAGCATGCCCATAGATAAAAAGAACAAGGATAGAAAGTTAAGAAATTAAAGAAACAAAAATGCATAAAAAAAAGTACCTCAAGAATCCAGCCGATGTATTTGACATTGTTCACATGCTGATTCACATCCAAATCACTCCATCGAGGCTATGCATCAAAAGAAGCAGACTCAGACATAAAAATCCAATATAGGTAGATGGTCCCAAAATCACAAAATTTTGATTTAGAAATTAATCTAATCTTACAGTTAGCCCCTCGCGGACATAGTCCGCAGAGTCATCATCTAGTTTAGGAAGCTTCCTACTATCTTCATCCTCGATAGCAGCCCACTCGACAAAATAAGGCCCTATTTCTGCCCTAACTTCATCTGGCATTTTGGACAGTTTCCTAGTGACTTTATTCATCATCACCCAAACACTGCATATAATGTAAAAAATCTAGATGACGAGACCAAGCACAAAAAGTACAAAACAGAAAAGAAAAAAACATATGCAACAATTAAGGCCTCAAATAAATATATAGCGACAGTCAGTACCTTGTAGCTCGCGTTAGAACCTCCCCTGTCTTGCTGTCACGAATCACCCAATCTCTCCGCATCCCATTCTTTCCAGATGCAGCAACCCATGTATCCACTTTCACGACATCTCCCCTGAAAGGGAAAAAAAAAAGAGTTTGTCAAGACAGGGACTTGCAACCACTGGACTTTCACACATGAATGATGATGGGTTTCAAGAATTCCATGCAAACAACAGATGTGAGAAACTACATTGATTTTCACAACATGACGAACCAAAGAGGGTAAAGGAATAGACAGCATGCAATCCTTTAAATGCTGCTTATTACCTAATATTTTACTACTAATATAACTAATTAAAAAGGAACCTGAGACTTGGAGCTTCCTAGTACTACCTTTAGTTTTTTTTTCAGATCTCTAAACCACTAAATTGTTCTGCACCATACTAAACAAAATCTGAGCCATGTGATATCTAAGTAGCTAATTGTTTTTTTTTAACATACTACTTGTTTAGAACCAATTCTCAAAACAGATTTTTTTTATAGAAGTTGCATTCAACCAACTTTTTATTTTTTTATAAAAGCTACTCTCAATCACCGTATAAAGGAACTTTTAGCACATAAAAAGCAAAAGCTTCGTTAAAAAAAAAACAATTTGGAACTTTTGTGTGTAAAAATTGATTTTACGGAAGAGGAACCAATTTGACTATTAGTTCCAAATGGGACATGTGAGATTTGACTGTGTGTCAATGACCAAGGGTTGGTGACAAATTCTCACAATTGAGTTCCATGCAAGGTAAATTCACATATATCTGAGATTTTAGAAATACCCAGAAAACGATATTGATCAAAATTTTATAGGGAAACATAGCAGGACATGATGAACTAATCAACCAAAATATATATATATAGGGCACCGATTGGGTGCGGCGGATGGCGGGTGCCGCCGCGAAATGGGTCGTCCGATCACGAGTCTATCGCATCCGACGGTCCGATATGAATCATTCATCACCATCAGATGCGATGACCCGTGATCGGACGGCCCATGTCACGGCCGCACCCGCCGTTCGCCGCACCCAATAGGCTCCCTATATATATATATATATATATATATATATATATATATATATATATAAACACAGCAAAATCAAGAACCCTCACCAAGCCGGGTAGCGATCCACCAAGACCTGCATTTTGGTGACAACCCATATAAGGTTCCTCCGACTCATCTCCGGCGTTGCACCAAACCCATCTCCAAGCAGTCCAGCGGTCCACACATGATTAAGCGCCGTCTCCTGCACAACCATAAAACCACCACTGACTAAACCAACCAAAAACACTCGTAAGACATAATTCTCAAAAACCCAAATCAAACCAAACCTGTAAATGATTCATAAACGTCTCTATAGATGCCGTCTTATCGGCCCCAACCTCATAAGACCGTATCGAGAAGTTCTGCCTGAAAACAAGACCATCCTGAACTATCTTCCCAATCCCGAATGCATCGGTGAGCCCGAATGCATCAGTGAGCATGTCAGGCCGCTTGGGCTTCCAATCGAGAAGGGTCCACTGCTTCTCGGCAGCCAAGAAGATTGTCGTGATGGCGGCGAGGAGGACACTCCAATCGGGCAATTGGTTGTAGAAAGTCCTCGGTGCCGCAGAGACGGTGGTGGTTTCGTCGCTCTTCAGAGGCTCCAATCTGACTTTGGTTCCATTAACCTTCGTGGGCGCCTGCGCTTTGGCCTTCACTTGAAGATTGCCCGAACCATTACCAGGCTTCGGTTTGAACCCCATCGAAGCCTTCACCGACGTTGCGGTGGAAGAGGAGGAGTTGGAGGAGGGGGAAGAGACGGGGAAGAACGCCGAGGTGGCGGTGGCCATTTGTGGATCCACTGATCGGATAGCCAAGATTGGCCGCAGACAAAGATGGAACCTTTGGAGAAGAACAAATAAATATCAGATTTTGGACATCAAAATTGGTTTTTTCTTCAAACCAATGGAAAAAAAGGAAGTTAAAACTTTAAAATTTTGACGGCCATTGCTGGCGAGACCTCGAATCAGACGGTCAGGATCTGCAGAAAGCTTAACTTTTTATTTTCAGAGAAGCAAAAACACTTTTGGACACCAAAATTGATTTTTTTTTCAATTGATCAAAAACCCATAATCAGGGATACATCTAAAACTAGTATTTAGAATTCACGACCCAGAATTCAAATAAATTAAAAAAAAAAGTAAAAAACAAAACTTTTAAAGCGGATCTGCAACCCAGGAAAAAAAAAAAACTGTGTGTGGATGAGAAGGTACACCAGAAACAACAAAAACAACCCAAAAATATCAAACCAAATTAAAAAAAAAAAACTAAATTTTTTTATACAATAAAACACCCAAAAAAGCATCGCCAGATCCATCTCTCAATCCGAAACCCACATAAAATCCATTCAAAACCCCACCTTTTCAAAATCCACCGATGACCCACTCAAAAAAACCCTGAGAAACCTCGATTTCTTTTAAAAAAAACAAAAACCTAGATTCAACAAAACCACCTACACCAAACCACGACGAAATCGAAAAAAATAACATAAAATGCAGCGAAACAGAGAGACGCCTCACCTCCTTCAGAGCTCGATCAACCAATCCCCACCGAAGCCTTCTCTTTTCAGGTTTCCAATCTCTCGATCGACAGAGAATTTCGTCGGAACCCTAAAAATGGAAAACCTTTTTGAAGGGACCGGTTTTTGAATTCTAAAAAACAATAATTTTTTATTTATTTTTGAAGTCCTTATTTTTGGCTTCGCTGGAAAGACAAACGCGTATTTATACCCACAACAACTGGCGGTGGGACCCGCTTTTGAATTTTTATTGGACGATAATACCCCCAAAATGTGGTTGAAATTACATGTGGTGGGATCGTTGATCCTCCCGGATGTTCCAAGCTGTCAATTCTTTTATTTTGAGTGGAATTGACTGATTTACCCTTCTATCTGTTGATAGTGATGCTGGGATATAAAATACAGGTGTGGGGGGTATTTTGGGAATGGGGTGTATAATGGGAACTCTTATTTTTCCACTGTTTGGTTGTAGGGGACACCGATTTGAAAATCTGAGGGCCGTTTACGGGTCTGATAGCTTTTGAGTTTATATAAATGTGTGTTTTCTAAATTTGTTTTCAAATGAGACCAAAAGTTGATGACATATTTATGTGAAAAAAATACTCAAATCAGTGGAGAGACTAGTTTTTCATAAAATCAATTTTAAACTCAATTTTATCTAAATTTAGTTTCGTAGCGGTCAAGTGCTATTTGGATAAAGACATAAGTTATTTTAGGATTTATGACTCTTCTAATAATAAATTATTATACTAGTGGAATAAGTGATTTTATGTTTGGTTGTGTTTATTTTTTATTCTTCTTATGAATCAGAATGATAAAGTTTTTATTATTTGATTGACCATGAATAAGTTGTGAATAAAATGTGAATAAGATGTAGATAAATATTTATAAAAGATAAAAAAAATGATTTGATTTGTGAGCCCCCTGATTTATAAGAGGTGGTGACAATTAATTTGACAATGAGACCTACTTATTCTATTGCCTAGAATAGCCGAATACCAGAGAAAAGGTGGAATGATTGTACCACTTAATTTCAATTTATATTTGCATCCAAATATTAGTCTATTACATCGATCCAAACAATATTGTTTACTTTATTCCAGCTCATTATAGTTTATTCCAGCATTAACCCTCTACCCAAATAGCCAAAGGTTAAAACCCCGTATTTCAAAAGCATTGTTTTATGAGTTTTTATAGCGACGAAAAAATCAATTTGAATTCATGTTTATATTTTTTTTACTTTCCAATGCGAAATCTGTTTACGGATCTAAAAAGAGTTTTAGTACAAGGGATTCAAGCAAGGTTAGATCATGTTTGGGGTTTTTGAGGATAATGCCACACTGAAAGTGTGAAAAAAATTTCATTTTATATATTGGTCCACTCACATAGTGGTGTGTGGCAAAGACAATATATAAAGTGGTCATCACGTGTGAGATGCATTTTGGCGCGCATTATTAGAGTGACCAATATTCCCTTGATTCCATTCTCCACATGATGCATCCCTTCAAAAATTCGCTAAAGTATTTTGTCTAATGGTCCGTTTGGTTGTATGATTAAAACAGATTTTTACTTTTTAAAAAGTTAAAATTCTAAAATTATGCAGTCAAACGAGGCGGATTCCGACAGAATCAAAAGCTGGATTCATTTTAATTTTTCTCTCGAAATCCGTGTTTTAAAAAGCTCAAAAACAACTATTTTTGTCTAAATCATTTTTTGAATTAAAAAACAACTTTCTCTACCAAACATCAAACTCCTTTCGAATATTGATTTCTGAATTAAAAAAACATCATAAAAAAGTCAAGGTCTAAAATCATATTAAAAACAGCAATTTTATTCAAAAACTATTTTTCAATCTGTGTTTCCATGGACCCTATCCTCTAACAAATAAAATTTTGATTTTCAATCATATTAATAATTCTGAGTGGGGACAAATAAAATTTATAAAAGTGCGCGTTCAAAATTTTGATTTTCTTATGTGTTTCCTAATTTTTTTTAAGAGATGATCCCGAAATCTGTGTCTGAGTGTGACATGCCTACAATATTCATGAAAATAAAAATAAAAAGGGAGAATGTGATGATAATAATTAATATATATATAATATTTATATATTTATAAATGTGATAAACTATTTATACTAAAATGTATTTCTGGATTCTAATCATATGTTCGACCAATAGATGCCGAAAATATCAATTTGTTAAACGGTTAAACCTTTTGGGATGATTAAATATTATTTTAGGTAATTTTTTCTAAGTAATGATAAATAATATTTAGGCCTATTTTGGGATAAAAGTACAAAATGAGTTTTTTTTAAAAGTAAAAAAAACTTTTATTTTAATATTTTCTACCCAAAAAAATCATTTATTTTTTATTTATATATTCTCAACCAATAAATAAATAAATATAATTTTGAGTATATGTAAAATGGTTCAGTTAAAAGAGTCACTGATTCAACAGCTAGGTCAATCGGATTTGAACTATGATATAATTATAATAAAATGAATATATTAATTATCATTACTAAAATAAAGAACATGAAATATTTTAAAAAATCTTTACACAAAACTTTAACTTAACATCATAACATGATTTTAGTATATAAAATCTAAACCTTTTTTGAAATTTATATTTTAACAAGTAATTAATAACAATTTATATGAAAAAATAATCGTTTAGTTTAATCAATTTGTACTGGTTCACAAAAATTGTCGGTTCAATTAGTGGGTTGATTCAGTTTTTATGGTTCTTTATATTATCCAGTTTTAAAGATATATCGAATCAAAATTTAAAACAGATAGAATGTTTAAACAGTTCAAACTTGGGTTTTAAATACTGGTTTTGACATCCATTCAATGTTTGACAAAACGTTAGTGATTGACAAAAGGAATATATTTAAATATAATAATTATATATAAGGACCACATTAATTAACTGAGTTTGATTCTGTGTTTTCAATGTCAAACAATTAAACCTACTTAAGTTGCTGTTTTTGACCGAAATAAAATCAGTTTCATTGAAAATATGAAAATGTATTTTTTTAATAGCACCACACACAGTTCTTCGTTGGTTTTGATTTTTTTTAAATTGTATACATTATAAAAGTAAAATATATTTTAATAAGTTGTATGGACTTATATATAACAATGTAAGAATTTTTTTTTTTTGAAGAAAGGTAGATATTGCTACCCGATTTCATTTCTGATAACCGACTTACAAACTCTGATAGGGATGGTGGGGGGATAAGAGCGGAACGTAAAGATAATATTTATACACTCATATATAATGTAAGAAATTTTTAACAAGGCATATTTTGTTACAATGAGTACATTCAGTTAACTAGATATATAAGACCACAAACCGGGCTAGAAAGATGATTGTGTAATGGTGTTCTTGAAAAAATTAGGCTCGTTTTCAAAATGGACAATGTGATGTACAACCTTTTTTCCTACACATGTTTTAAATTTTTTTAAAATACATAAAGTATACTATTTTTATATAAAAAAATGAAGTGTATACTTCAATGAATTGTATGGATACATTTATAAAAAAGAAAATATTTTATTGAAACATCTATCTCGTTAATGTGAATATGTGTTCTATTGATGCATATCATGAGACTAAAAAAAAAAATTGTGTAACAACGCTCTTTTAAAATATGTGGCTTAACCCACCAATATATCCAGTTTTTTAGTTGGATAACGTTACAGTCCATATTCCAGCCCAATTGCAGTCCACACATGTTTTAATTTTTAAAAATAATATACTTAATCTAATGAAATATATATTTTTATAAAAAAAACATGTATTTCAATGAATTGCATGGATGTATTTATAGAAAATGTAAAAAATTTATCAAAACATTATAGCATATATTTCGTTAATGTGAGTATATGACGCTAACGAAATATATGATACTAGAACTAAAGTTAGAAAAGTGACGGTGTGATAGCAATCTTTTTATTTATGTTTTTAGTGAATATTTACTCCACCCCACGTTCATTCACCCACCATTGTTACTCTCCTTCGCCCACCATTGAGGCCTTCAGTCTACCATTCTATCTCTGTCTCTCTCTTTGGTGCATTTATTTGTGTAATTGTAAAATTAATTATGTAGAAATTTGAATTTTAAAACTAATTATGCAGAGGCTCACCTTTAGTTTTTAAAAATCACAGTTTTTGAATACTATTTGTCTTAGATTTGTCTGCAGAAAGCGGCTGCAATAAAACTTTTTAGTTACACAATTACAAAAATGACTTCCTACAAACATAAAAATTATCTAATCGTGCAATCAAATATTGTATCTCTTTTTTCTTCTTTGTTATCATCCCCACCCACAGAAAAATTAATTATTTTAATGGGATGGGGACCCATAAAATGATGTCGGAGTAACCACCCCGATGTTCGTAGTCCATGTGCATGCATCGAACTTGCTGTCTGACCTTTTGTTTTGTTTCATTTCATTCATCATGAGAATTGTATTTCCAATAACTGCTTGTTCTGCTGGTCTTAAATCATACTGAAATCAATTTTCAAATGTACCTTCTTTTTGTTTGTGAAATGTGTTTCCAATTAATTTTGTTCATAAAGCTTACTATCAACTAAAGTTTTTCATATTTATTAGTCAAAATGTGTTTGGTTAAAAGATACGCACAAAATTTGGGTGACAGGATTAATGTGTAACCTCCATTTCAGGTATGATATGGAGTTATTTACCTTCAAAGGTATACTACATAAATGGTTTTCTATTTGGTGTATTTTTATTTATTTATTCTCATTGAGATAAACTGAGATTTTTGTTGTACGCATTCATTTTAAATAAACTGAGATTATAAGTGCTTATAAGAGATAGGAGATGTATAAAAGCTTGTGTCTTTTTATCAATGAATAAATTGTTTGCGTTTAAGAATATGCGTGTAATATAATAGACATGACATATTTTTTGGATTCATATGAGAGTGTTAAGATAACTTTTGTTTAAATTGACATAGAATAATATTTTTATTCATTTTTACATAAATTAGTCATGATAAGAAATTTTAGCACTCTTAATAATGGTTATTAGGGTTTATGTGAATTTATCTAGACATAGTTATCAGAATTATTCTATCCTATTCCTCTATGCTTGCGTAAATCTAAACCCTCAAACATGAGTTAAAAGTACATGACTGTTGTATCTTTTCAATGTGAGGTTCAATTGCTGACACTTTAAATTCCTCACTTTTTAAAAGTGTTGTTTCTACATCTTTTAAAATGTCAAGAAATTAACAAAGAAAAAAGTGTGAATGCGAGTTTGGGACACAACAATGAAAATATCCTCGCATGATTTTTGAAACACAAAAATTGTCCAAATGTGATGTTTTTGAAATTAATTTTCTTGGTTATGATAGTATTTTTTCATGATATTTTGAGGTGAAGCTTTTTATGAACAAAATTTCAACTTTATATGAAAAGGAATTATTTATTTATTTGTATCCAAACGAGATACAATCAATGTTGGAACTCATCAATGCATGACAATTTTTAATCAATATGATATGTATCCTATCACATGATAAACATATATAAGTTTTTGAGACGATTCGAAATCACATCGGTTGGTGATTGAATACTAAAATGATTTGATGAATGTTGCATTGACAAAACCTAATCTCTCCCAAAGGATAGGGTGTGTTTGATTGTGCGATTGTAAAACTGATTCTGTAGGAATCTGATTTTTAAAATTGATTTCGCAAGAAACTCATACCCCTCTAGCTTTTGAAATCGCAATTTTTTGACACTATTTATCTAAAATCTGTCTACATAAAGTTACTACAGTAAAACTGTTTGATTACACGAATACAAAAACACGTAAAATCACGAAAAGCCGCCTAAAAGTTGAAAGGGGTATTTTGGGAATTGGAGGGCAATTGTTTATTTAAAAGTTTGAGTCAGACTTCTGCAAGATCCAACGGTTGAGATTACCCCGTCGGAATCTCTGAATGGACTTTCTTCGCGTATTTTCTGACCGAAAATAGTCTCTGTCAAAAGAGCGAGAATTTCAACGGTCAAGATTATCGTTCCTTCTTGAAAATTTAAATGTTTAACGCATCTGAAGATTTCGTTGAAGGGGTCCCATGCAATTTCTGACGCCTCAGAAATATTTATAATTTGTTTTTCATTACAAACATTACATTAAAAATGGTTGGGTCCCACTGTCTATTTGTGGTTGGATTTTATAATAATATTTTTCATTTTTTATTACTGTAGTGAAAATACATGTGAGTCGGTAAGTGGGAGCCTCTTGTGTTTGAATGACACATGATTGAAAAATATTTTTCAATTAAAAATTGTTTTTCTTTTTTAGGTACCAATTTTAGAATATAGCTTGATTAATATAATAGATTTTAAAAAAATCAACCAATTTTTCATAATAATTGTTTTTCTGAAATCCATTATCTAAACATTGATTCTGCGGATACAAAATTCATTTGATAATGGTTTCAATGAGGTCTTCGAAATTTGATTTTAATACAACATTTTGAAAGAATCAAGATATAATTTAGTAAAAAAACATCAAAATGCGCGTATCAAGAGAAGAAGGCATAACAAGATAAATACATAAAATAATTATGTTAAATAGAGAAAAAAAATATAATAACAAAAAAAAGGATTTATGTGGCTCAACATAAATAAAGAAAAGATATAATTTTTTATTATTAATCTTTAGATTTTAGATTTTTCGTGATACATTAAGGTTGTCTCTTAATGGTATGAAAAAAATTAATTAGTAACGAATCTATGTTGCTTGATATATAATTATAAAGACACACACATAAAATAGATATAGTATTAATGAATTACTATAAGCTCCCGTTTGAATACAGAATATGACTTATTCTTGGTCATACGGTTATTCAACATAAGTGAGTATAGTACTGGAATATGTGATCTTGTATTTAGTTGTGTTTTGAATTATTCTCGTTGAGAAACGTAATAATAACATTTATTGTTGTTTGAATAAAATGTGGATAAAAATTTATAAATTGTGAAAAATAATGATAGTTGATTTGACATGTAATTTATAAAATTATAAGAAGTGATGACAATTGATTTGATGGTAGGTCTCACATATTCTTTGAGTGGAATAATTTTAATTCCAAGATTATATATATCTCAAAAATTTCATCACTGTTTTATTTTTTTATTTTTTTTTGGGGGGGGGGGGGGGGGGGGGGAGGGGATAAAAAGTAAAATATTTTTTAAACACATTTTAAAAAGTCTAGGAAAAATGTGCTGCTTTGTTTTACAAAAACATATTTTAGGGTGACATTTTTAATTTCCCTGTGGTTGAAAATCAAACACCCCCCCACTTGTCTTTCAATGTCCGTGTTCCCCCTTTAAAACTGCATCTATCATAAACTATTCATTGATGAAGCCAAAAAGTTTATATTATATGTAGATTACGTGTCGTGATTAATGTTAAACAGGGGTATATATTTAAATTATTTATGATGGTTGACTGAAGAAACTCTGGTTTGAAGACTTGGGAAAAAAAAACAAGAGAGAACATATTGAGTTTGAAGACTATGATGTTCAATAAAAGGTGGTAGGTCAGTCAGATGACCTAGTTTAATAAGAGGTGAAGCACATGACATGGGTATTGATTATGGTGCTTCAAATTTGACTATGTTATCATCCACATATTTCATAAGAGTATTTTTTGGGGATGATTATTAATGTTCTGTATATTCCCCCCACCAATTTTTTTTAAGGGCTGATATACTCATTTCATTTTGCAATCACATATGTAGTTCACAAACTATCCCTAGAATAAATATCTCCGCACTATAACAATGTATGAAAATTAAATATTTTTCATTAAAAACATTAATATGTCTTCAATATATACTTCATTTTTAAACATTATGTAGGACTACGGACGGAGTTACACACAAGATTAAAATTAAAATATCATTTTTTTAACAAAGTACCAGACAGGATGACACAGTTCCTGTAGGGATTAGATGCAAATTGTTTAAGAATACAAAATATAGATCCAGAACCCAAACCCATTAATACACGGATCTTGGCTCAATTCATCCCAATTGATTGATTAAATATATTTGAGAAAATATTAATATCATTTTCTGTTCTTGTATGAGTGTGAATACACTCAATCTCATTTACAATCCCGTTATCATCTAGAGTTGTCCACATTCGACTATACATTCAAACTTTTTGCATTTATTTGAAACCTTTGATTAAATCATGTATGATTTAAGCTAATTTTTTTATAAGTCACTAAGCACTACAACACGCAAACATAATATAGTAGGTCCCACACAATAAGCTGGCTTTTATTGTTAAGATTGTAATCTATAAACAAGATTTGGAGAGAAGTAGAAAAAGGGTTGAAAGGCACAAACAACTGTCCCAGCAACATATGTAGCACAAGTTCCTTCTAGAGATACCCAAAATTTGATTAGTTGGATAGTCAAATTGATTTTGGACAACTAAGATTAAATGTCTTTTGTAATCCTTTCTATATATATTTTGATATATGTATTTAACTAATATAATGATGTTGATGAAAAACAGTGTACTTTTTTATATATAATTTTTGTGATAGAGCATGTAAAGAGATAGTAGAGTATATATTATGAGACAATTGTATATACTATGTCCATGGCGTGATGATCGTAAATAAGATTGTATAACATTTGGGGGTCTGCTGCTAGACATCATGTCTTTGAAGAATATATATTCTATTACATAAGTATATACTATTTATGAAAAACATAAAAATATTTGCATTAATTTATATGAATATATACTTTATTTTATATAAAATAATCATTAGTCAAGTAAAATCAATCAAATTAAATGTGTGCGGTGTGAAAAAATGATAGCAAAAAACACTCTTGGCATAACATTGTTCAAAAACATCTCTTTTTTTTTTTTTTTTTTTTACAAATGAACTAGTGGAAACCATCACTACACAGGGCTGGCATTTTTCAAAAACATTTTTGTGACATTTTTCAAAAACATATTGTCCTCACTTTTGAAAGTGTTTGATCATCCTTTTATTACTGATACACAATAGTTTTGATCATTAATATCATTATAGCACTGATTATTAAATCATTTTTTTCTTTAAAATTCAAAATCAGACAGTATTTTATTAGGTCCTTTTTATAACTCTACATGTTTTGATTATTTTGATTGTGTATATTTCATTTAATAAAATAATTTTTTATAAAATGGAAATGACTGCTCTAATTAATTGTATGCACTATTACTTAAAAATAAAAATCTCATGTTTAATTTAAATGATGAAACGTATATTTCTATTTCATATAGAGACTGTACATGTTCTGATTTATATATACATGTTTTGATTCCTGGTAAAAACAATAATAAATAAAAAAGAGAAAAATTCATATAACCCCCTATAAACTGTCCAACATCCATATAGCCCATGTCAACCCCTATGTAAATCAAAATAAGCCTGAGTTAAATTTTTTCTTGAACAAATTATGAATATTTTGTTTGATTAACCTTGATTGAAAGCAGGTATACAAATTTTTTTATAATGTGTTAAAAATATGAAAAATCATCTATAAATGACGGTTTTATCCCTCCGTATAGAGTTTCATAATCTAATTGGAATGGTAAAATCATAATTTACAATAAGTTTTGCATTTTTAACATATTGTATGAGTTTTTTGGTATGCTATGTTTTCAACCAAGGTTAACCAAACAGAATATATGTAGAATATTCATCATCTATCTGCGTAGAAGTTTAATTTATGGGGCTATTTGAATTTACATAGATGTTTTCAAATGGTTATATGGAATTTAGGAAAAGTCAAGGGTTATATGAATTTGGATTTTGAGTAGTTTACATATGGTTATTTAAATTTTTTCCAAAAAATAAACACATGATATATATTATTTATGTTTGGATAAATGTGACTTATTAGACTAATCAGGGGGCTTTAAATTTAAAAGAAAAAAAAAGCGGCGCCGTTGTCTATTTTGAAAGTTGTTGTGGAACAAATTTAAAAAGCAAACAAACAAACAAAAAGGCCTAAAATGGTTCCTTGAAACATTTGAGTTTTAATGCCATCAAAATTAGGTAATAATTTGTTCTTTGTCTTTGTTTATGTGACTCTTCTGCTCATCTAGAAAAAAAAGAAACGAAAAACAAAAAAAGCTGGGTTATAGAATTTATTGTGCTTTGGTCTAGCTAGCGACATAAATTATTACGTGATAAATAACTATTAAGATATAGATAATAAAATGTTAATTTTTGTTTGATTGTATTTTTAGTTATTTATATTGAAAAACAAAGAAATAAAATTTACATTATTTGTTGACCTTAGATAATTTATGAATAAAATGTGAATAAAATTAGGTAAATTTTTAAAAATATTATATAATTTGATTTGACATGTGAGTCATTTAAAAGAAGTGATGACAGGTGATTTAACATGTAGGCTCTATGTAATATATTAAGACCATGTTTGGATCTATGTTTGAGTATATGTTGTTTTTGAAAATCTAAAAAATCTCAAACGCCGATCCAAACACATTTTCAGTGTGTAGCTTTTCAAACAATTATTTTTTTTTTATGCAAAAATATCTTGCGATTAGAGAGCTGATGAAACATCGCTTTTCAAAAGCTAAATTTGAAATGCAAGTTTTTAAGAACTTCAACATTTCAATCGCACATCAAAATGTGACCTAATTCTAAATTCATATTTCAATATTGCCAATTCAGGTGAAAGCATAATAAAAAGAAAAACATTACATGATAATTAAATATGTAAGAACTGGTTCCAGTTGGACTGAATGTTCAATATGATCACCCAAGATTTTAGATATTGCATCCAAAGAAGGCTTATTTTTATACAGTAGTTTTTATTAGACTTTCATATAATTTGTTCACATAAATTACCTACTTAGGTCCATGAGTGTGTGATGAAATTAAAACAAATCACATACAATTTTAATGAAGCTGGTGCACCTTTATGTGTCACATTTGCAAATGTCATTGCAACAACCCTGCTTGTCACATTCATTGATTATTAACCAACTAATAACCAATCAATGGTAATTAATGGCAAGGATTCATGTTTCTGTTTGCAACCAATTAATAAACCATTTTGGATTATCTTGCAGTCTTCTTTCTACCAAACAATAATTAGAGTATATATCTTCTAGAACAACTTTATCCAAATCTTCCAATTTTAAGTATATCTCATACTTATTGCTTTATGCTATATATCATTTGGAATATGTTAGACTTGGACACCCGCCTGCAATATGCACATGTTTTGATTTTTCTTAAAACAATATATCTCACTTTTATGATATATACTTTTATAAAAACAAAATATATACTCCAACAAATTAGATTGATCAATGTATAAAAAATATATAAAAAATCCTAATATTCATACCTCACAAGATAGCTATCGAAATATGTGAGATTATAGATGGGGATATAAAAAGGACAATGTAAAATGTTATTTCAATTTAGTTCTTAGAAATACACAATTTTAAAATATTATCAAGGGATTGGATTAATTTTTTCTTAAAAAGAGAATTTCACAAATTCCCTCCATCTATGGGTTCGGAGGATATCATTGTGGCAAGAGTGTTATTACATACAATCTTTGTTAATTCCTACATTCAATTTTATATACCTTGATAACTATCAAATGAAATACATACCTTATTAATTATGTATTGTATATATCTCGTTGAAAACTTTGCTTCTTTTTATAAAACAAGAACATAATTTTAAACAAAAATGTATATATCATTAGAAGGATTGTCATTTAAAAAAATCAAAACAGATGTGAATTACATGTGAGTTGTGAACTCCCTCCAAGCCTCCAATCCTTTAAATTGGAGTCCACCATTTTTTTTATATTATAGGAAAAAAAACAAAGTATACATCTATGATTTGGTGAACTACTAAAAGATGCTTGTGCCAAGTTGTCCATGACAATTTTTCTTTTTGAATTTTTAGGCTCCACTTTGAGAATCCAACTTTGGTGATGGATTAAGTGATCATTAAAGTTAAGGAAATCTATGATTAAGTTGATTTTTTTAATAATTTTTTATATTCAAGAATGCCAAGGGAATACCTTGGTGGATGTAATGTTAGACTCCGTGCTTGTACTTTTTATGGTTCAAAACGTAGACCGCATATATATTTTTATTTTTTAAAATTAGTAAATATCATCTACCAAAGTATATGCTTTGTATTCACTTTACTTCGAGTTGAATAAACACATCTTCAGTAAATGTTAAAAAAAAACAAGATAGATATTTCGTCTAATAATGTATATGCTTCATTGGATTTCTAACAATTTATATGAGCCTGCATTTTGGATTTTAAAAATGATTTAGTGTACCAATGACCCTTTTTATGTGTGAGGGAATTATGTTTTTCAGCTTACACATTTAACAGAATAAAAAAAAGGTGGCTTTTGCAATCAAGTTTGTACTCATCACGTTCAGAACACTGTATATAAAATCGTATAATATATTATACATTCCATTACAAAAATATAAAAAAATAATTAAATTTGTATGAGTATGTACATCATTTTTTTTATCAATAATGATTTTTGGGCCTCAAATTGTAAGTCCCATTACAAGCCCTATGAGGTGGCACATGTAGAATACCTTTTTTACCCTTTAATTAAATAAAATATATATTTTTTTGTAACCGTTTTCCTTGATTTGAGGATTGAATTTCTTGATTTGAGGATTGGATTACACATAAAAAACCATCCATTGAAGATTTGTTTTTCTTCTGTGTGTGGGGATTTCAAAGGATTGGGTTAACATTTAATTCGATCACTTCCTTTTGTGTGTGTGGAGACTCTCGATCGATGCACAGACGGCGGCGACAACAGACGGTGCCTCTCGCTTTTTGATTGGGACATTTAGGGATGTTGGTTGTTTTTTTAATGATCTGATTTTTTTTTGTTTTCAGTTGAATATGTTATTTGATATTTTTTAGTTTTTCATTCGCCTTGTCCCCATTTATTTTATTTTTTTTATCATCAGAATTAACACAGTTACGTTCCTTTAAACAGTTGACCAAACATATTTATTTTGAAGAAGTGACCCGATGTAATCCAATTACTTTCATTTGGATAGTTTTTGTGTTTTAAAAGTCAAATACATTATCTAAGCATATATAATCAGTTTTTGTAACCAATTTTTGGTGTAAACAATGGCGGGTTAGTTCTTTTTCTATCTGAATATATTATTTTGATTTTGATTTTTGATTTTTCGTTATTACTTTGAATAATCATATACATGTATTGAATCTGAATTTTATTTTAAATTCAGATACATGATATGTATCTTGATTTACATGCATTGTTGTGTACCAAGCTTGATCTGTACAATCATTTATGATTGTGTATTTGTGTATGATTATGCATAATGTGTCATTCATCATATTTTTTAGCTTTGTATCAGCATTATTCAACTCATTCAGATTCAAGATTTTCAAATACAGTGCACATTCACTTGTATGGAATGTGTATTTGTTATTTCAATTTTCAGATACACCTGTATCTGAATTTGAATTCCAGTCTATTTTTTTAAAGTATTTGTTAATTCAAATTCCAGATACACCTGTATCTGAATTTGAATTACAACCAATTTTTTGAAAGTTGCTATTTTTATTTTTATGGATTTAATTAATGTATAGTTGATTAACATTTAATTGCTTATTGTTGGCATTTTGAAAACTTTTTATGAATTTTCTGTGCAGTTCCATGTAACCAGACGTATTTCATTTTTTAAAAATATGTTACATTAGGGAGAGGATTTAATGGTGCCACCTTTTGTGGGATTTAGTTACAAAGTTTAATAAAGATATTAGTTAGTTGAAACCAATTTTTAAAATTATAGTAAGGGTAGTCTTGTCATTGTCATTTTGGTGGTTAGAAAAAGTCAAATAGGGAACCAATAGGAGAGTGCCACATATTGGGGCTTACAAATGGGGCTTAATTTCTGGGGCCCAGATAGCAGCTCCCTTTTTTTTTTATTATAAGAGATGTATTTTATTATCTAAATATATACTTCAGAAAAAATACTCAAATGTTTTGAACAACAAATGGAGCTGTAAACAAGGATGAAGGTATCATTTTAAAAAAAAATGATATGTCCACCCTTGTCCCTAACCATTTTGATATTTTTAAAAGTATATATCCGTTTAATAAAATACATATTATTATAAAAAGTGAAATATGTATCTAGATATGTCAAAACATATTTTTTTTAAAAATTAAATAACAATTAATCGAAACATACATTGTACTAGTGAAATATATACTATACTAGGACAAAATATGATGCAGTAATAAAGTTTTATAGATTGTCACTAAACTACAGGTGAGTCAGTAAACGAGACTGAGAAACAATACAATGTAAAACAACACCAACAACTTATACTCACCAAAAAATAAAAATAAAAAACATGACTTGCATACCATTGAACTATTGAAGTATATATTATCACATAATTGTCATTTTGACTGTGAAAATGTCCATTCCACATGCCACTCCTCCCTCGCTTAGGTCAAGTCAAGCCATTATTCAATTTGAATATCCTAATATTATGAAGCTTTTTTTTCTTGGTTTATTATATAGTTTTCACCCCCTCCTAAAAGAAAAAAATTATTAAAAAAAAACCCCTTCAAAACATATATATTATAAACTCTCTTAAAATATTAAGGGGCTAAACCCACCCGTCAACAAATTAAGAATGCTAGAGAAATATTCTATCTCAACATATATATATTGCCTATTTTACCATCCCCAATTCCCCTTTAATAAAAAAAATGTCTTAAATACCCTTCATCAACCTCTTGAAATCTTTTAGAACGCTGCATATTCATTTTTAGCATAAATAAAATTTCAAGAAGAATACTTCATTTGGTAAAAAAAAAAAATAGACCTAAAATATAATATTCCACCACATTGATCCCAAAATACCAGTTTCACTAAAATGGAGGGTAAAATAGTCAATATACATATGTTGAGATAGAATATTCTCCTAACATTTTTAATTTGTTGACTGTTGAGTTTTTTATAAAATCAGGTAATATTTTAAGGCAATTTATAATAATATTGAGTTTAGAGGGAGTTTTTAATATTTTGTCTATTTTAAGAGGGGTGGAAACTAAATAACCCTTTTTTTAAAATCCCAAGATCCACTCCATCTTCATGTGAAGCTTCTCATGGATGAATTTCATCATCCACTGAATCCCAAATTTTTTTTCTTTCCAAAATGGCTCATGATGAGCAAAAAAATATTCTTTTGATGAATTCCATCATCCATACTTTTGGCATGTTTTAAAAAATACACTGGATTAACTAATTTGATCATTAAAAGTCTTTCACCTATTTGAATTTGAATTCTGATCCGGTTAAACCTTAAACCCAATAATAAATTAGAATTATTTTCAAATTTAAAACCAATAAATCCACTTACGCTCCTCCACTTCAAATGTAATTTTTTCACTAAGGTCTATGATTTCTTCAAAAAAAATAAAATAAATCCACTGATTGAGCTAGCGATGTTTTAGAATCATCTATGAGCTCCTCCACCTTCAGACCAAATGTAATTTTTTCACTGATTATAAAAGGTTTATCATTTTTTCAAAAATATAAAATAAAAATAAATCCACTTATGAGTTGTTTGAACTGACCAATTTTTAAACTATAAAAAATTCGATAATATATAAAAAAAGTATTAGAGTAGATGCTGTATAAAGACTTAAAGGTTAAAATAATAGTAGTGAGAATATTCTCTAAAACTTTTATTTTTTTTATTTTTGCTTGTGAAATAATATTTAATATATATTAGTATATTACATCATTATGACATCATTGTTGTTAATCCAACCGTCGTGCTTTGTCTCTTAACCTAATCATTTAGAAGAATCAATTTTAAAACATTCTTTTTTATTTAAAAGTACATACTAACTAAAAATTTATTGGTATATGATAAAACTCTAATCAGTTTCACTTTTTGTGCGTTTGAAAACACAGTTTGAAAAATAGTTTTAAACTTTATACCTGGATTTTTTAAGATGTAATGATAAGGGTTGTTTTTTAATTAATCAAAGAATCGTATTTGTTGCTTATAACATAAGTTGCTTTTGTTAGAAAAAACACAGTATTCGAGGTATTTTTTGTTGTAATGATGATGACAGTTTTTCAATTAAATTCTCTTGTTTGATAACATGTTTAAAGTTTTTAATTTTTTAAAAAATTAAAAACTCTTCAATTGATTTTGTCAAACGAGGCCTTAGTACAATCGATACCAAAGGCATATAATTGTTAAGGTAAGAATTGAGAATAAAAATAAGTGTTTTCATCTCTCATCATGACATTGTATATGCATGTGCATAGAGAATTTGCATCACATACATAGTGTGTGGTTGAGGTCCATGAGAGAGGTCACAACAAAACTGTAGGAGTGGATAAGAAGAGATTAGACATTCTAAAATACTATTGAATTGGAGACCCAAAAATTGCATCCAACCCATCAATAATATTTATACAACCTTCCTACCAACTAAACATTGTATACTTTACATTAGACAAATTATTAAATATATAAAAGTAGGGGGTGTCTCTACTGCCCAAATGAAAGGACATTGTGTAATGCTTTTTTCAATTATTTTGCCACCCTCAATCTTACAAGATCCAACAATGCATGTGAACTCCACAAACATACAATATTTATATATTCATGGAATCATGGGACTTGTATTTCACATATTACATGACTAAATAAAAAAACGAACATCAAAATCAACTTGTTTTTTGAAAATTGTGTAGAAAGAAACCCATGTCCTTAATCCAATTACCAACAATATCTTTGGTTTTTTAATGGTTTTGTAATCTGACCTCAGAATTGTTCCCAATTGAGAGTGATCTATTCTGATGGCGAAGACACCAACAATTTATGCAAATAAAAAAACTTTTTGTTTGATTATATATTATTTTTGTTATTCTGATTGAAAATATTAAAAATCATGTTTTTATTTGGTTCACTAGTGGATAAGATGTTTATAAGGGTTTATTTTTTGTAAAATGATTTTTCTCTTAACTATATTTGAGAATACGTGACTACATGAGAGAGGAGAGAGATTAAGGGTCCGTCTGGAAATGCAGTGGGAACCCCGCGTTCTCATAAGCGAGGGGTTGAAATTAACTGTGTTTGAGAAATATTATTTTGAGAGTTTCTCGATGCGGGCTGTTTTGCACATAAAAGACATCCGAAACTCCCATCATCACATTGTGTTTAGATCCACATAATTCACTCCACTGCGGATCCAAACGGGGTTTAGAATGTGTGCAAGAATTGTGGGTGAAGCTTGGTGAAGCTTTTTTTTAAAACAAAATGATGAGTATTCTAATCCCATTAAATTAGATAGATTATTCTTTCATCTCTTTCTTAAGCTGCGTTTAAAAACGAGTTTGGATAAGTTTTGGAGATTTTGTTTTTGCAGGAATTATACTTAATCTAATCTCATTTCCAATCAACCCCAAGTGGCTTCAACTTTAGAAAATCAAAAAGCTTTTCAAAAAGCGAATCCGTTTTAATTGTATAACCAAACGGACCCTTTTAGTTATAAAAAATAGATTATTAAAAATCTAACAAAAATATACTTCTTGAAAAGCTATTTATCAAAAACTGCTTTAATGAAAAACAGTTTTTCAAATTTGTTTTCAAAAGCTATACCAAAACTTATTTTATCATATCTAAATATGGGTACCATATTTTATAATTGCCTACTTTGATTGCAAATCTTGTCAAACTTCTTCTACAATGTCAATAAAAAACAACACATCACCAATTTTTTAATAATAAAATAAAATAAAAAACAACACATCATCTCATTAGTGTATAAAAAAATGGTTCCAACTGCACTGAAAGTTCAACTTAAGTCATCCAAGACGGGAAACTGCAGCCACAGAAATCCTACTTTTACACAGTTGTTTGATTGGTCTAACATATTCTTGTCCACATTAAATACTTATTTAGGTTCATGAGTGGTTGATGAAATTAAAAACAAATCACAATCCAAATCTTTAATGTAGAAATTGTACCCAATATGTGTCACATTTGCAATGTCCTTGCAACAACTCAGATTTTCCCATTCAATTTATCATTACTCAACTAATAATCAATCAATACTTATTACAAGTATTATTCCCACTTTTTTTAATTATATGTAAAAGATTTGTATCCTTTCGGGATTTGCATCTGAAAAACAGAAATTATCATATGTTTAGATATCGAGAGTACAAATGCAGATATCAAAGTCTTTGCTCTAAAATATATTAAATTCTACATGTATTATAAAATTTACATGTTAGTATTATGTGATTATCCTGCATCATTAATCATAAACTTTATAATTTAATTATCTATTGTATTATTTTATATGATTTGCTTAACATTAATTCTAACATGTCATTTGATCATCTGAACCGAATAATATCGGTATCTAAGATTCAAATTTGAATACTAATATTCAAATTATTGGCCAGGATATAGACTTAGATCGTTTAAAAACTTTGATCTAGAAAGAAAATACTTTGTTTTGTTAGATTTTCAGTATTCCAACACAACGAGAATGAACTCTCTCCATTGTGCCATTAATTAATCATTTAAGAGAGAAAGGTTAATAAGAAATCCCAATATTGCTACATTTCTTCTGCGAGAGAGGCTCCACCAATTGTCACTAATATGTCATTTGATCATCTAAACCGAAAATATCAATATCTAATATTCAAATTTGAATACTAATATTCAATTATCAGTCAGAGACTCAGGATACAGACACAAGACCAGTTAGTAACTTTGATCTAGATTTTCAGTGTTCCAAGTCTCTCTCTCTCTCTCTCTCTCTCTCTCTCTCTCACACAGTGTTGTGTCATTAATGGATTAATAAGAAATGTAGTTGATTTCTTGAGAACAAGAAACTGTACCAATTGCTACATTTCTTCTGCCAACAGTTTCTATTATATCACCATTTAATAAGGCTAATTATAATACATAGCTCCAACTATTTCACCTGCCAAAAAATTGAAATAGCTCTCCCAACTGCATTTAAAAAGCTCTCAATCAACTTTCATGGAGAATCAATGAATTCCATTGACATCCAACTAAACTTTCAATTGAGGTTCGATAGTGATAGATCTTTTGATGCCTAAAAGTAAGTCGTGTCGAATACAGTAAGTCTGTCAATTATCCGGGAAAAAAATTCATATCTGAAAATTTATAAAATTATCTGATATTTGAAAATTTATATTTGTGCTTGAAATAAAATGTGTATCAAAAATATTTTGGATCGGATATGGGTACGATGGTATCCGATCTGAAATTTTTTTTATCTGAAATATCATTTTATTATTATAATATATTAATTTATGTATATTTTATTGATATTAGCTTTTAACATGTTGGGCTGGTTTGACAGGATGAAGTAGTGGGATAAAGAGTAATTATGGAGATAAATAAAGGGATGACAATTTATCTCATCTGGTATAAAAAAATAATCGGTATAAAATGCGGATAGTTGGCCTAAGTTTAAAATTAAAATGAGATTTTTTTTTTTGTTCCACCTAAGGGCTGGAATAACATTTTCTCCACTTTTTTCTAAATTTTAACAAATATGAATGAAGACAAAATTGATAGATTTTTTATCCCATAAAATCTGGACAATTTGTCCTCAAAAACTTAACCTTGCCAATCCAGCCCGTAATGCTTTATGTTTTATATTAGATATTTATTTAATTATTTACATATTTCATATATTAGATATATGATTTTTATTTTTTGAAATCGGATCTTCAAATATTTGAATCATATCCATATTCATTTATATTTTTCGAATATTTTGGATAATTATCTGAATCCGAATTCAGGTTTTTTGAATTGGATACAGATACTTATTTTAAATATCCATGGATATCAGTTATGGACATTATTTCAGTTATTCAATTTGGATACATATTCAGATATGGGTGCATTCAATCCATGTCCGCTCTGTTGACAACGTAGAATACAGACCAAATATATTCATAACTTATCATATATTATTCGGACAAGATATTAAATTTGAGATTAGGATTTTTTCGATGCTCAAAACTCATTTGAATCGGATACCATTAGATATATTTATAACATATTCTAAACCATTGAGATATAAATATTAATTTTCATATTAGGATTTCTTCGAATTTGAGTGTATCTTTTTAGGATAACGTACATGTTTAAATTTGTATATTAATTTGGATGATCAAAAGTGATACACTAGAGAAAAATAAGAATTAAAATCAAGATTTCAGTGTTTGTCCTCTATTCTAGAGATCTTATGAAAAATTACAATAGTTATTTAAGATAATAAAATGGATAATACATCATAAAATTACATATTTTAAATTATAATATATGTTATATTTAAATATTTTTGGGTTAAATATATTAAGATTTATATCTGCACTCTGGCTATTCAAATATCAAATAATTTCTTTTTTTTTTTAATACAGATTCAGAACAAATACAAATATTTTTTACAATTGCTTGGACACAACAGTCCCTCATGGTTAGAGGGTTGTAATTTAGACAGTTTGTAATTTAAAGTTACAAGATATCAATCCAAATTTGTCTCACAAATCCAACCACTTTGTTTTTTTATTGGGCAGGTTTTTCAAATTTTACATCAACTGCATTCCATGGAGGAATAATAATAAAAATGAAAAAAAATAAATGGATGGTGAATAGAATTGAGAAATAAAACACTGAAAATGGGGATCAACTTTTTATTTTGATAACACATGGAACACCATGAAGAGATTGATTTGCGAATGGGGATTGGGATTGGCTGGAGTCGCTCGCATCCAGGCGGGCGAGAATGGCATGCATATCATGGAGTATGATATTTTTCATTAGCTCGGGCTAAGGTTGACATCTTACCAATTGGAAGGCTTTGTTTGGTTTATTATTTTTATTTTCTTTTTTTCTCTCTCTCTTACCCATTGTATGTAAATTCAGATATGATCTGTTTTGATGTTATAATTGAAATAGATATGCCCAAAAACTCCTAAAAATAAAAAGGCTTTTTTGCATATATACCCCTCTAAATTCCGTTATTGCAGAAATACCTATCTTAAAATCGCGATTGCAAAAATACCCCTCTTATACCTTGAAGTCGTGCATCCGTACCCCCGTGGTTAGATGTCGTGAGGTTTGGTTAGGATAGTGTCATTAGTCAACGTTAGTGCCATATAAAATGTCTAAAATGCCCATTAAATGGCCAAAAAACACCCGACCATCTCCTCATTCTCTCTTCTTCAACCGAACATCATTTCTTCAACACTTTCATTTTCCTCTAAATCCTCTCTCACAACACCCAATTTAAGAGGGACTCCTTCCCGATTCTCTCTTCTCCCCTTCTTCAACTGAATATCCTTTCTTCAACACCCTTTCTCTTTTTTCCTTCAATCCCCGTGGATCGCACAAATCTTATTCTACTCCTCCTCCTCATTGAATCTGCCGTTTTCAATGGGATTTGATTGCTTAGGGTTTAGGGTTTTCGATATTGGGGAGGATCGATTAGGGTGTTTGATATTGGGGATAATCAATTAAGGTTTTCAGTTGCAAGGGAGGATTGATTAGGGTTTTGGATTGTAGGGGTGAGTGGTTTGTCAAGGAGCGGGGGCATGGAGAGAATAAATGAAAGAGAGAGGAGGAACAAATGTGGTCGATTAGGGTTTAGGTTTAAGTGGGGATAATCCAGTAATTTCACAGGGGATGGTTAGGAATCTGACCACGGTTTAATCTGGGTTACAAATGGTCACTCACGGAGGGGTACGGATGCACGACTTCAAGGTATAAGAGGGGTATTTCTGCAATAACGGAATTTAAGAGGGGTATATATGCAAAAAACCCAAATAAAAACCCCTGAAAATGTGATGGATACTATTTAGATTTCATCTAATTAAAACTTGAAATCCAAAAATAAACATGTACCTAATCTAAAAGTTAAGTTAAATCAGGCTATGTCAGATTCAACATGTCCATGTTATATCCTTGGATGGTTTAAGAAATTGAAATATCTTGACATGTCTCCTACTAGTGTATGATTCCCTCTCAATGTTGCATCACATTGAATTTTTTTCTTCTTTCAAATAGTGATGAAAGATTGAAAGGTGCATATATAAGATGTAGTTGCCAATCAACTTCATTGATAGAGGTACATAGGAGAACATGTGGCAGTGCTTCATTAGAAAAATGTGGGCCCATTTGGTCAATAAACAAAAATGGATCTACTAATGGTGGTTATGGTTTGGTGGCCTACACTTCATACCTTGAAAGGTGCTTTTGACCATTTGTTCACAACACATAACTTTTTTTTTTCTCTAATTTTTAGATTCCACGTTGAGAATCCAACTTTGGTAATGGATTGAAGAGATTGTAGAAGAGATCTAGAAAGTGAATAGTTGATACAACTATTTAAGTATTTTTAGTTTTAAGTCTCTATAAACATGCCTATTTAGAGATCGGCTGCTCACTTCTTCATTTTTTTTTTCAAGTCCCATATTCAATCACCTATTTGGTTTTTAGTCCCTCCATCAAACGTCCGTTCATACACCGTTAATTTGTAAATGTGATTTTATTTTTAAATCCATGTATACTATGTTATTTATTGTTAAGTTCCTGTAAACTATGTTATTTAATTTTAAGTCCCTATAAACTATGTTATTTAGTGATCAGTCCCTGTAAAATATGAAAAAGGGAGGGACTAATCACTAAATAACATAGTTTACATGTACTTAATAATAAATCACATTTCACAAATTAACGGTGTATGGATGAATGTTTGACGGAGAGACTAAAAACCAAATAGACGGTTGAATATGAGGATTTGAAAAGAAATATGAAGAATGGAAGGATCGATCCCTAAATAAACATATTAACAGAAATTTAAAAATAAAAATCCCAACTATTTATTATTAATAGTTTACATGAGAGAATTTACTTTTTCTATATGAACAAACAAAAGTAATGGTATAAAACTTAAATCATCTACCAAATGGACTAGGTTTAAACCACTTTTTGAGGGTCCAAAATATATTCTAGCAACAAATATAATCCTAATGTCCTTAATTGTTAAATGATAAATTAGAATATTTATTTTGTACCATGATTATACCAATCAATGTATCATCCTATTTCAGCTTGGATGCTGATACACAGTCCCGACCTCTAACATCATTACATTGGGGCACACTTCTATTTCAAAAATCTATGGGAGATGGTGAGACAGAGCATCAAGAAATGGGGCACCGGATTTGTCAGGGCAACGCGCATTCACATTAATAAAGAGATGCTAATCTATTATGGAGTGATCAAACGAAGGTTAGCTCTCGGGTTGGTGAGTCCAAATAGAAATCTTTTCTACCAAGTTTTTCAATACGATGAGATGACTTTTATTTTATTTTGCTTTATTTTCGCTTATGTTTTGCCTAGAGGCATATGCCATTTTTCTTCTATTTTTTCTATACTATTTGATTTGAAATTAAAATACTCACAGTTTAGTATATAAAAAAATCATTACATAGTATATGTTCTATTATGTCAGTATATGTATTATCATGCATAACGTAAAAATGTGTGAATTCAATTATACAGGTATGCATTTTATTTATATAAAAATGTTAATTTTATTAGCTAAGTATATACTTCAAACAAAAATTAACCCAGTGCAGCTGCCAAAGCTTTTTCTCGTCAGCTTTGATTGGGTCTCAAAATCAAGCTCAGTCTTCATATCTAAGCCCAAAACTAAGTAAGGCCCATGGTCCAACAAAAGTTAAGGCCCATGGACTGGATTACAGAAGTTGATGATGGGCCCTGTCCAGTAATTTAAGCACGTGTAAAGCTGGGCTGACCCAAGTAAAGCATATGAAAAAGGAAAATGTCACAATCTATTTTACTGTCAGTTTTTAAAAATCATATACATCATATTTTAAACATTTCATAATAATATTAAATTTAACAAAAAGGATGTATATTTATTTTTTAGATATATATGAAACCATAGGAAGACATCTAATAGTTGTGATGTTCCTACATATATGTTGAATATATTTTTTTCCTAAAAACAACTTTCAACTAATTTTCTTTTACATATTTTGACTTTAACACACAAATAAAACACAAATTTGGAATAAGAAAAACTAGGATTTTAAAAGATAAATGCTTGGAATAGTTAGATGTCTTTTCTAATAAAATAGTATCTATTTCGTTCAAATCCTTTATTTTAGATTTTGAAGTTATATACTTCTTGGTCTCAGAAACACCTTTCATGTTTGATAAAAAAATCAACAAATTATTTACATAAAGACGAATAATTATACCATATTCACAGGTGAATTTAGAATAAATACACTTATAAGCATTGTTGTGTTTAAATCCATGTGATAAAATCAAATAATCAAACTTTCCATGCCATTGTTTTGGTGCTTGCTTCAAATCATATAGTAACTTAGTTAATTTACAAACTTTCTTTTCATTTCCATGTAGAACAAACCCTTCGGGTTGTTCCATATATACTTATTCATCAAGATCACCGTTTAGAAAGGCTGTTTTGACATCCATTTGATGAACATAGAAATGATAAATTAATGCTAAAACCATCAAAACTATAATAGATGTCATCCTAGCCACTGGTGCATATGTATCAAAATAATCCATCCCATTTTTCTGATTGAATCATTTAGCTACAAGTCTAGCTTTAAAGGTTTGAATAGACCCATCCGTATTATATTTTCTTATAAAAACCCATTTACTATTAATTGGTTTAGATCCTTGTGATAAATCCACCAAAACCCAAATCTAGTTTGATAAGATAGAATCCATCTCATCATGGATGTCCTCTTTTCAAAAAGCTGCATCCCTTGAAGCCACAGCTTCACTATAGGTCTTAGGATCTTCTTCCATATTAAATAAAATAAGTATTTTATTTAAAACATTATTTCTGTCCTCTTGTACTACTAGATATTAGGAATAAATAAAGTCAAGATCTAAGGTCTTATATATTAGAATGTGCAGCCTGTATTTTAGAATGTAAAACGGTCTTATTGTAACATTTTTTATCTTTTTATTTACATACCCTTGACATTTTCATATTCTATACTCAGCCTCAACCTACACTCTCATTGTATCTCAAAATTAAACTTAATCTAACATAATTTACTATTGATAGAAAATTAATTGAAATTAGATTTAGTGAATTGTTGATATACTTGTATAGTATATATAAATCCGTATAATGCAATACATATTACAATGTCTTAGGACTAACATACTTATCCCTCAAATAAATGGGTTAGGACATGCTCTTATGAAATACACACATTCAATTCAATTATAAACATACATACACTTCATTGATCCATGGTAGCACCACACATAAACACCTCATTTTCCCGTGTTTCTAAACGCCCACAAAATAATATTTTTTAATTGTGGAGTTTGAATGGCTGAATTTCCATAAAGACGGGTGTCCCCATCATGGATCCAAATAATCCCTAATCCCCCGTTTAGATAACGGGTTAAGCTAGGATAAGAGTGGTATAAGAATGGATAGGAAAAATGACTGTTTGTTTGCAGAATATAACTTGATATTACTAAGCCAGTTTAAACGAGTATAAGAAAGTATAACAATTCTAAGTAACCCCTAGGATAAGTTATACTCAGTTTATCTATTCTCATGGGCCCACATGTCAAATTAACTTTTTACACCTTATCACATCAAATCACCTATCAACACCTCTTATTCATCAAAGGGTCTACATATCAAATCAACTTTTTTATACTTTATTTATATTTTATTCTTTATCAACCAAACAACTCAATTTTTATTCTTATGTTTTTCAATGAGAATAATAAAAAACACAACCAAACAGGAAATCTCTTATTCTTGTAGAATTGTTATCTATACTGATATAGTTATCTATCCAGAATAACTCAATTCATCAATCCAAACGGTGGGTAAATGTGTAATAATAATAAAATGGGTTTTTTATTTTTAAGTTCTCACAAACCATCATATTTAGTTATCGAAACTTCATTTCTTCGTATTTGGGTTTTAATCCCCAGATTTAAAAGATAATTCCTTTTTAGTCACTGAGAGGGATCTATCCATAAAGTATTTAATTTTCTTTTTAGTCGCTGATGCCTGATAGAGACTAAAAAGAAATTATCCTTTAAATATGAGGACTAAAACCCAAATATAAAAAAGTGAAAGATAGATCACTAAATATGATTAAATATGATGATTCGTAGGAACTTAAAAATAAAAAACTCTAATAAAATTCAAACATGTGCAACAACAAAAATGACTGAACATAACATTTTCAACTGGAAACTTCTGAATCCACTGTTGCTATGGATTGTTAGACATCTGTTCCATATTAAAAAAATGCTGATCATAGCCACACAAAATCTAATCAGATAGAACAATCTTTACAAAACAAACACTAGAAGCCTGATCCACATAAACCTATCATCTAAATAACACAATTCCAATTCCATGCAGGAAACCTCACCAAATGGATTAAACATCACAAATTCAGTTACCCCCCCCCCCCCCCCCCCCCCGTTTGGGGTGGAGAATAAACGCCGGAGAGAAAACAGTAAAATAACCCCCAAACAGCTGTTTGTTTGACAAGACCCGTTTGGGGTGGAGAATAAACGCCGGAGAGAAAACAGTAGAATAACCCCCAAACAGCTGTTTGTTTGACAAGAATAAACCTTGATAGTTATGTCTGAATAAGTTAGGATAAGAGCTGATAACTATTCTCAGAAAAAGCTAGAATTGCTTATCAAAGCTTATCTATACCAATGGATAAAAATACCTTTATATGTCATTTTAAAAAATTTATCTTACCTAACACTCTCTGCACACATTCCAAAAACTATCACATCTATCATATCACAAACATCTCTCATACTTATTCCCAAACACAAATAATTTATGCAGGAGTATAATTATCATTTAAAAAGTCATAAACTCTTATCCATCTCTTATCTACCACTTATCCTTATTTTATTCAAAGTGAACCAAACAACAAAAAGATCAATTTTACGTTTCTCAATGAGAATAACAGAAAAGACAACCAAACAAAAATTTACCTATTCAACATGGATTGTTATCTATCCCAGTATAGCTATCAAAGTGAATAACCTTATGTCACATCCCAAACGGGCCCTTAGTGTATAAAGAAACAATGAAACACAAGAAACAACTCTCCCCAACAGAACAAACTAAAAACAACCCCACTAAAATACTGTGGTCATAAGCCAGAAAATTGATTACAAACCATTGAATCACAAGAATAACAAAAAAAGAATTCTCAAACAATCACAGATCTCTTATTGCAATACAGAATCTCCCTCCCTCTCTCTCATCCTAATTAGTTATTTTTTTATTCTAGGTTTCTACTACTCCGACAAAAAGATAACGCGATAAATTTCAAGTACAGGAGACTCGGATATTGCACAAAATATAAGATAGACCAAAAGTCGGGTCATCCCATGATAATAAATATTTCCATGTATCGAACCATATAAACAATTACCGCTCTACACATTCTGCTGAACCTGGCGGTGTATGTGGAGGACCCAATCCAGGTAGCCACTGACTCCGCCGTTTTGGTCCTCGATGAGGTTGTTGAGCAACAAAATACTTTCCCTCGGTTGCTCACCTTGCCTGACTATATGGCAGCATTGATGGAACGACGGATTGCTTTCACTGAGTTTTCTAAGTATCCTCATCAGTTTTCTTGATGCCTCATTGTCGCGCCCAATGATGGTGACCTGCAGTGTAGAATTATTTTATCACAAACAAAACATAAATCATGGAATATAAGGCATTGACCCTTTGTAAGGCTAGGGAAAGAAAATTTAGAAAATGGGACAGCAGATGAGGTAGTTGATGAGATCGAGTTCTGCCGAGGTTTTCATTATATGTGTGGTTTGTTGGATGTAGAACTATTGAAAATGTGAACAATAGATGAACTGAGCAAAAGATGGGAAAAGATGCATCTGATCTTGCTGTAGATAAATGTTAAAAATCTGTACAGATAAAAGATAACTACAAGCCTACTTTTATAAGAGAACATATGCATAATAATAATAATATATTAGAAAAGATCATATAAGCCATTGTATTTATAATTCCCACTTCCAATACGCTCTCTCTATTAAAACATCTTTGTCAACTTTCAGTTTCTAAAGTATGCATGAAAGAGCTAATACTGAAGTTTCACCAAGGTTTTAAATGTAATTATTACATATAAAAAAAGCTCAATATAATAATAATAATAAGACTAGATAAAAAAAATACAGCAGGTGGTGATTACTATTAGGATGATGATTAAAAAAAATTGGGATGTTGAATGTCATCTTGAGCATGCCATAGGGAAAGACCTAGCCTCAATAATTTTTTTCCAATAAAATATGGCATGTAGTCTTAAGCAAAGATGGGATCCATACCCTAGACAGATCAGGGAAGCTGGATAAGTCCACTCCAAGTAAATCAACAACCATGTCAGGTGAAAGCATATTTCCAAGCCAAAGGACAAACTTCAACCCATCATCATATATATAAAGACCTTTAGGGTCTAAACACGCTACTGTCAAGGGTAACCTCTTCATGGAATCACCATCATTAGGTACCTGCAACATTGAGAAGCTCATTACTTGAGAATACAAATCCCATAACTTAGTTCACCAGGTTGTAAGGGAGCATTTGGAAACGAGTTTGAAAAACAACTTTCCACTTAAAACAATTTTTAAAAATAGCTTTTTAGGAAGCACACTTTTGTTATTCCTGGAAAGCAGTTTTTTATAATTAAATATTGTTTTTCACTTTCTTTATGGCTTGGACTATAGGGGGTGTTTGGAAATAAGTTTGAAATAACCTCCAAAACCTGCCCAGACTCGTTTCCAAACACTGCCTAAGATAATATATGCATGAAATAACTTATTTTACCTTTGCAAGACTTCCATCAACCCTAATCAGGCTAGGGTAAAGAAGCTTCACCAATCCTTTTATTGGCAAAATGATCATGTTATAACCTGCTGCACAACGTTCATCAAGTTGCACATCGGCATATCCTCCACGAAGAGGTAAAGATTTACACAGTGCAAGTCCATACAAAGCCAAATATTTCAGAGACTCTGGATAAATTAGCCTCCCAACCAACCGATGTTGCACAGCATGGAGGTTTCGATATTCTCTAAGGCTTTTGACTATCCTCAACTGAACAGAATGGCGTGCATCTTCCAACTTTTGCGATAATGTCTTCTCAACAGCTGAATTAGATCACCATTAGAAACAGGAACAATGTCTGGCAACATTACACAAGATTTTAATTGACAGAGTATTCAAGGAAAACTCACCCAATTTACTCAACAAACAAACAGTTGCCCCAGCATCGGCTTGGCGATACATTTCTCCAAGGTCAGCCACAACAGGTGCTGCTGATGTAAGGACTCTGATACGCCTTTCACCGGAAGATGAGGTATACCTTTCACTGGCTAAGGAAGTTTCAATTACTTCTGGAAGCAGTAGAAACACTGTTATAATTTATGAGAATGCAAAATCACAATGTTTGCACCTCTGGTGTTGAGGTGGAAGTCTGACACCACACAATGGGATGTACACAGAATGCACATTCTCATCAAATGAATAATCAGGCATAAATGACAACAAAAGTTATATTATAGAAATCAGTGAAAACAAATATCCTCCAAACGACGAAGAAGCAGTAGAAGACCACACACAAATGACAATAATCTGCTAAATCATAGCAGGAACTTGACCAAGCTTATTGTATTATAACCAAAATAGAAGTATAGAACACATTAACACTAATTACCTAAGCAGTTACCCTCAAATACCAAACATTTCTTCTAATATTCTATATGAGGCAGTATTTTAACTTTTATGTTAAACAATAGATGTAATTTAATTGCTCTCAAAAATGTGTTTTACTATAAACTAATTTAATTTTAGTTTTTTTTTATTTATGAAGAAAGGTAGGAACTCTACCACCTTAACCCACATAGGGTTGCTCCCACAGGTCCCCAGACTTAGTGATGCCAAGGTCAGTGGGGTGATTCTGTGCATCTGAGGGTTTGGGGTTCCTTGTCACCGAAAAAATATTCGTAGAGTAAAAACTTAAATGTGAAATGTGGAAAGAAGAATAAAAAGGTCTGTTTTTACAATAATCAACCCAAAACTGGATATTATCTGCAGCTGCTCAGTGAAATAGCACAGATGTAAAAAATATGATGGATAAAATAAAATATGAAATTTGTTTTTTAAAGAAACGGTAGGCTTTCGCCCTCATAATATAATAAAATATGAAATTTAGAAAAGGGATTACACAATATCAAATAGCTTTACCGGAATTCCACTTACTTGATTATTCAATTTTCTGTGAAGTTCTATAACATTTTAGTAAGCCCTAGACATTGTGCAGAATAAGTACAAATAGCACCGTTAAAAAAAGGAAGAAGGAAACACAATGTCTTACCGGAAGCTTCAAACTTTCTTTATCAACAATAAAGAAAAAGAGCACAATCACCAGAAAAATGTTCATCGTGATAAAACTACTCAAAATTTTTATGATTATAGAATTATATCTATATGTAATTTAAAAAAAAAGTTATATCATAAATGCCATGCACTTTCCTATAAATGATTTCACAAAATGAAGGATACAGAAGAGCAACTTGAAAATAGATTGTTTGAGTTGTGAGCAACGTCTCCTCCAGGGCCATCTGCACTGCAAAGCCCTTATCACAGTCCACAGCCGGAAGAGCCATTAAATCCGTTGATCTTAACATAGCATGTCCATGATAAGAAGTAAATCGAACTCCTGAAAGGCAAGAAGATATCCAAGACATTTAATAAATAATTTTACCCATGTGTCAGGAAAAAGGACACGATTCTGATGATCATCACAACTGATCTCTCTAATAAACAACGTTATTTATCAAAAAAGTTATATTACAGCACACCTTTTCCACATCTAATGCGCATAACAGCTTCCCAAGCAGTCTCCCTCGTTAGGTCCCTAACCAACTCATATCTCAATTTCTCTCCATGAATGTGTCCTTGGAAAGCTGGATAGTGATACACTTGACCACCAGTATATTTTGCAAGAGTTCCTGTCACAGTCAAAAAGGAAAGAAAGAACAAGAAATCATTAGTCTGTGAATATATCTAAATTCACACACCGTACACAAATGCACAATTAGTACCCAAGGAAGCTATATCCGAGTACTTGTCGCTGAAAGCAAATATGTCCACCGCAATCTGATACTTTGTGAAATCTGCAGCCATTTGTTTATAAAATGGATCCTCAGGTATTCTCAGTAAATGTTCTTTTTCAGTCCCATAGACCCGAATGTCATCACCACGTAATTTTAGGCGACCAATACCAAGGGATGGTAATGTACTCTGAAAAATCAGCAACTTTCCTCCAAGTTGACTCTGTTCAAACAGAGAAGAGTAAAAACAAACCAAGTTAACTAAACTACCATGCCAGTCCTACACGACAAAAATGTAGTGATCTAATTTTCATCAAACAAATGCACTGTTCAAGAGCTGAGAAATATATACCATAACCATATATGCTGCTCTAAGAGCAGGTCCAAAAGCAGATTCTAGATTCACATTATCCTGAAACATCGAAGGCAGGCTATCCAGCAATGCATCCACAACATTCCTTGATTCTGACAAGTTAACAAGAAGATCATCTGGCAATGGAATAAAAATATCATCCAGATCTGCCACAACCATCATCTGTGGCTGTGTCAAAGATGACTGTTACAAGCAAAAACTATAAATTAGTGAGCATGTCTACTATGAGAAATGTAACAAACGAACTCACATCATTGATATTTGGACATTGGACAATAATTTCAGTAAAATGATAGAACGGGAAGTATTAAGTGCCTTCATATTGTAGAAATGTAGCGTGCTGTCAAAAGTTATGAACCCGATTTGAGTTCTAGGGAAACCAGGCAGCTCATCCAAACAAGACTTTATTGCATTAGCCACAATCTGCCAAAGAATGTTCAAACCACCAATTAATAAAGGAGCTGAAAGAAGGTAGACTATGACTAGAAAAACAATATGCTCTATGACGTAAAGCATGCATCAAGGCATAACAAGAGCCATCATTAGCTCCCAAGATAGGGACTTAAAAAGTTTGGAACAATGATTACCTCTAGCATACCAGATTTAACTGCATTTATAGATACGTCGATGAGGAAAAAATATAGCGGAGGCATTGGTGGCCGCACCATGTATTCTGTTGGAGCAACAAACTCTACACTACCCTTCAAAAGCTCAGGTCGATCATTTATATCGCACCTTCTGCCACTCGCATCCAAAAGGGAAAAATAATCACCAGGAACTGATTGAAATAGACAAGATGGATTAGTAAGAAATCTTCCTGAATCAAAGGTTGACTTCACAAAGAGATATACAATCTTCTACCAAATCTATTTTCCCCCCCAAGTCCCAAACTAAAAACAACCACAATAGGAAATTAGAAATCAATCCCTCATATTAACAACATGTGAATCTACAGCCAGGCAGCAATATAGTGGAGGTAAGAATAAATACATGAAACATCATAATGTATCCACCCAAGGGTTCACAAGCTCCATCCAATGAGCACATTTTCTAATTATTTATTCAGGATATGTGAATATCATCTTCAGTCTCCAATATAAACCATATTATTGCTCGTGATAGGCATGATTCAGAACCTACATATCTCAAACACAGATAACCTCAAAATCTCATCACGAATATTGTTGGCAGATAGTGGTAACCTCCCACATCCCCCCCCCCAACACACACAATGAAGTGAGACAAACAACCCCAAAACTTGATTGTGGATTCAGTTCATAAATGGATCTCAGACCCAGGTAACTTTTCAACATGAATGGCCTTTTGCAGAAGTTTGGTCAGTCGGCCCATCATATTAGAGGTTGTCTACAATTGCTTTGCACAGCTTTTCTGCCCTATTGAGGTCCAGTAATGTGCCCAGAAAAAGGCCATCACCCAAAGCAGTCCCACATGTAGTGAATGTTGGAATGAGACACACTGAAAATGGTCCTATCCTTTGTACAACAATGTGCCCCAAAATAAATTTTATTGTTGACATAGGTTATGGGCATTAGATCATAAACATGATTACATGAAACGATATAGGCTTAAATATTATCCTAGAAATTAAATTGCAAAAAAGGAACTTCAGCAATTAATAAAAAAGTATGCTTTCGATTCTAATGTTTCATGCTCTTCATGACATAAATGAAAGAAATGATTGAGTGTTGAAAACTTCATAGGCAAAAACATTCCTGATTCATCAAGAAGGCAAAACTTAAAATAATAAATAATATAGGACCCACCATCATTAAGCAAAGAACAAATGATGCAACGCCATTTTCTTCCTCCATCTGTAAATGTCACGTATGGATTGATATATGTCCGACACCGTTTGCATCGGATAATGCCCGCCGATCCAAAATTCACAATGGGAACCTCCTCCTGATAAAAAAAAATGAACTGAAAGTTAATAATGCATCTACCAGGCTAAAAGTACATAAAAAAAAGGCTACAATCACAGAATACTGACCCCATCAGGAGCTTCTGCAAGGGGATGAACCACAGCTCCAAGAGGCAAGTGCCATCGGGATAACAAAGATTGAGAATTTGGTATGGCGTGTGTCGTCAGTCTAAAATATCTAGGAGGGCAATTCATCGGGTACATCTCAGTCAAAGAACTTGGCTCCTCATCACCATCCAAAGGTCTTGGAAGGGAGTTGACATCAAGTCCTGGATCAAGGGATCCGGGAACAGAACCAACAGATAGTGACTGAAAATCTTCAACCAAGCCTTGAAGGTTACCTGCACTCCCCACAGGAGGACCTGCGCTAGGATACTGCAATTGCTCCCTCGAGTTGAAACCCAGAGGAGCAGCTATGGGAGGGGGTGGCATGTAACCGCCTTGTTGGACATGAAAAGGAGGAGCAGCATGCATTGGTGGCGGTGGTGGTGGAGGTGCAATACTAGTAACTTGACCAGCTGGCCTGCTATGATATCCTGGAAAAGGTTGCTGAAAGGTCGCGCCTAGGAGTTGGAAATGAGGACTCTACTGGAGGTGGGGGCATGACACCTCGGGGTGGCATGGGACTTGCACTCTGGGGTGGAGGACCCATTGGTACGAAGGGTGTCTGAGGCTGGTTAGGACGAAGAGACATGGGTGGAGGGAGTGTCGGCGGACCAGTGGGAGGTGGACCACGCTGAGGTGGCTGCGCCGGATAGGCCGACTGAGGGGGAGGTGGGGAAGACGGGCCACTGAATCTAATCGGTTGGGGACCAGGGACGGGCGGCACACGTTGGGCAATGCCTGCATTGGGAATAGGAGGAGACGACGATGGGGGAGGGGCTGCAAATGGGCCATTGTACCTGACGGGTGGCGGGCCTCCATACACGGGCCCACCCGGAGGGCCGGCAACTGGTCCGGTGGATGAGAAGGGTGTCCTAGGTTGAGGAAGGGCTACAAAGGGAGAGACGGGCCTTCCCGGGACACTTGGAGGCCCTGGTTTTTCGTTGGTCGGTGGTCGTTGCATTTTCAAAACAATATCTTCTTCGGATATTTAGATAAAATTTACCAACCCTGCCAAAACTAAATAATGAATGAGATTAAAAACTGATGCTTGGAATCAAATGAAAGAACTATTAAGCATAAATAAATCCTCATGAAAACGATACCATGAGAATTTCAACTAAATGGAGTCGACCATATAAAAAATCATATATTCACTATATAAGCATCCAAATTTGTTAATATAAACAACTATAAATATAAAAAAATTCATCTTTTTTCCCTTGGGGAAGATGTTAACTTGTAATCATCAAAACAAAGAACATTCTAAGATGATCGAGTCCTATGGAAAGATTAGATTTGATATAAAAAAAATTCCCCATTAAACAAGAGGGATGTCTCCTTAAAAGAAACGAAAATTGAAAAACAAAATAATAAACAAACACAGCCAGATCAAACAATTAAACTATTTAATGGAAAACCTCTAGACCTACGGATGTTCAGACTAGAAACTTCCAAGATACACTCTGAATCAACATCGACTGAATCTAAAACCAAATCAACAGATCCAATCGGAGCCAAACCTGATTTTGCACTAAATTGCATCGAATCAAACAAAAAGATTAAAAATTTAAGTCACGGATCATCAATAAAGAAGACTAAGCCCCCGTTTCGAATGGGAATAAGCCCCCGGATAACCTCAGATAAAGATGAATAAAGGATAAAGGGTGTTTGGAAACATAGAATAACCCCTGATAAAGTGTGTCAGAATAAACTGGTATAAAGTGGTATATGGATTTCAACCAACCCCTGGAATTAAAATTATCCTATCTCGTTCCACTCAAAAAGAATATGTGGGCTCACTGTCAATTCAACTGTCATCACCTCTTATAAATCACCTGTCAAATTAACTATCATTATTTTTCACCTTTTATAAATTTTTATTCATACTTTATTCACATTTTACTCAAACAACAAAACATTTATTCTTACATTTACCAACAAGAATAATTCAAAACACAACTAAACACAAAATCACTTTATCCTTACTTATACTCACTTATGCCGGAATAAATGTATACACAAGAATAAATCATATTATCGTTCCAAATGGGGGCCAAAAGAAACAAAAATCTAAATCAAATCAACACAAAAACTATAAATTGAACCAAAATCGAAAATCAAACTCCCAGTTGAAACCAAAAGAAACAAAACAAATTAAACGACAAATCCAAAAATTTAAACCCTAGGGAGAGAGAGATGGATCAAATCAAAGCGAACATACCAAAAGAACTGGGGGGAGAGAGAGAGGTGCGACTCCCCTCCGACGAAGCTCAAACAACTGAAGTTTAGGTTTTTCAAAGAGAGAGAGAGAGAGAGAGTCGTTTCACTCAATCGAAGAGAGAGAGAGTTGATTTTGATCAAGAATCTGGACCGTCCGTATCGTGATCTGAAAACCCGAAGCATTCACGCCGATTTTGGTTCTTAAAGTCGGGCCGAGGAATCGAGGACCCGAGTTAGTTATTGAACCAAAAGAGCTTATGTTCTCAACGAAATCTATAAGGAACCGTTTGAATAGAGACATAAGCTATTTTGGGTTATCCCTGTCCTAGGCTCTTCGGGGGTGTCCCGCATACTTTATTCATGAAAATGGATTTTTCATGTTTGGTAGATATGACATCCTGGGTCTTCCAATATCACGAACGTTAAAGTCATTGATATAAAACTTGTTTTGTGGTTTACAGGATCATAGTGAATCATCAAGAATATATAGGTCTAGTAAAATTATGACTATGAACCAAGCTTGCCTAAATCTCTCTGTAAATAATTCACTTGTCTGGTAGGAAGGCATGTTTACCTTTCCTAAACCTCACAAGAAAACCTTTGCTTTCCCCTTGTCCTGCAGGTGGAGTACCTCCCAATATCTTCTCCGGAGAAATCCAAGCGTATCTTGGAAGACTTCATCAACATATTGCAAGAGACCATCACGAAGAAATCACTTCCAGGCCATTTCATCCCCATTGAACCGAATTTCAGGGAGTATGGACTCGCAAACAGATATACTTCTCAACACACGGCCATCCAATACGCCACAGCCATGGCGCATATAATCGCTTCTGGAAGAAACTAGGCTGTAAACGATCATTGTCCAGAATCGTTTCAACACGCTGTGTGTATGTCAACTCTGATTGTTGTAGGATCTAGATCTTCCACCTGAACATTATAATCCATCAATAGGCATCGACCGGTGACTATGAAACAAAACACTATTAAAAGACAATATATTAATTATAGTTTAATTTTTATATAATATTTTGTTTTCTGTATATTTAAATATATATTTTTTTTATTTATAACGGGACCTCCGTAGTTGGCCTTATGGTCGAGGTATATATTTAAATAGTTTATTTAAATTTTACTCATATATTTTAATTAAAAAAATAATAGTTTTCAATGTTCTTTAGCTACTATCTAATAAAGTAGATAACTCAACAAAAGAATGAGGTATATGTTTATGCAAATTAAATTCATATTTTTTATATTTTAAACATAATATATTGTTAGATTAAACTAATATATATTAGATTAAGATTGCAAGAATGATTAAGACCCATTTGATCCATGGTGGGTGTGGATTTGATGATAGGAAAACTGAAAAATGTCATTGTAGATCCAAACCGGTTTTTGGCTTTCGTGTCTACACTGCTACACATTGAAAAATTACATTGAACAACACCATTTTTTTTTTACGTTTTTGAACACACTTATGCCCCATTTGGATGGGGGAATAAAGGGGGGATAAAGGGGAATAGGGGTAAAAAGGTTGTTTGGGTGGGTGGTATAAAGGGGTATAGCTATGTAGAATTATGTGATAATAAGCTGGTATTTGTATTCCAAATCCTCCAATAGAATAATGTTATTCCTCCACTGGTATAAGAGGATTCACCTATCAAATTACATGTTATCACATCAAATCACCTGTCATCGCCTCTTATACATCAATGGGACTCACATCTCAAATCAACTTTTACACCTTATTCACATTTTATTATCCATCAACCAAACACTCCAACCTTTATTATTATGTTTCCCAACGTAAATAACTGAGCCCCTAGTGGTTATAGCACAATGGTTCAGGGCTTAGCGGTGTTACCGATAGGTCCTGGGTTCGAGTCTTGGCGCTGACTTACCCACCTGTTTGTTGGCGATTATTCGAAAGAATTTTCCGTGGGACTGGACAAACAGGCGGAGGTAGTTTCCATAGAACCCGATCATCTTAGAATGTTCTTTGTTTTGATGATTACAAGTTACAACATCTGCTGCCAGACTGAGACTTGACCCATTATAAACCCATGAAAAATACATTAAACATCGGCTAAGATTGCTTGCTTCCATAATGTAATAATTCAAAGATCAGAAAATATAGCAACACAGATTACAACATAAAAGTCATACTTCAGTGGAATAGATTACAAACAAAACCATCACTGGCACAAGAACCTATTAAACTGCATATGAGATTATTATTCCAAGAGTGTGTATTTATATTCATAAAGATAAACCCTAGATGAAAAACCCCTGATCATCAAAACCACACTAGATGGAAAACCCTTAATCAATAGAAACCCTAGATGAAATAACCCTAATTATCATAACCCTAGATAAAAAACACAATCAAAACAGGAAATTCAGAGAACTATCAATCAAAAGTAAATAAGTTCAAATTTCTCATCATTCAGACTTACCGCAATATATTCATACATGGTTATCACATATATTCATCTATGGATGGACAGCACAAATTTTAGAAGTGCATAAAAAAATCACTCTGTTAATTTAATCCAAGATTTACTACCAGGAATTCGTGCAATGGCAGGGTATGTCATTGACAAATGTAAAACTTTTACCAAGCGAAATCAATTGATGAAATGAATTACAGCCCTGTTAGTCAATTTTCAAAAAACTTACAGCCCTGTTAGTAAAGAATGGGGGTTTTTAGTTTCATCCCTAATGTCTCCATATGAGTGTCTCAAGTATAACTGAAGGATTTATTTGAATAGAGTAAACCCTAGATAAAAAATCAATCAAGAGAAACCCTAGATGTCAACCCCTTAAAAATCATCACAAACTGATCTTCCAATGCTACAAACCCGTAATCACGTCATGCTCATCATCAACCAAACAAGAGAATCATGAAATCAACACCCAAAACAAAAATCATTCACACAAATAACTCAAATCATAGAGAGAGAAAGAGGAACCTGAACCAGGGTCGCCGTTGGTCGCGGGTGGTCGCCGATAGTCGTCGGGGGTCGCCGGGGACGCGTTTGGTCGATGGGGGGTCGCGGGTGGTCGCCGATGGTCGCCGGGGACGCGTGTGGTCGACGGGGGGTTGCGGGTGATCGCGGGTGATCGCCGGTGATCGCCCGGGTCGCAGAGGATTTGGGGATCTAGGGCTCTTGTTTGGTTGAGAAAATCAGAGGAGAGAGAGTCGAGAGGGGTCAATTTTTGTTTTTCAGTTCGATTTGATTTTTTTGACCGTCCGCGATCGGACGGACGACACCATACACACCACTTTATTTATTTTTTTGGGACCGTCCGATCGCGCTCGATCGGACAATCGACGCACTCTACGTGTGTATATATACGTGTATATCTATTATTTAATACTTATTTATTAAAAATCTACTATTTTTATTTTTATTTTTATATTTATCTCTTACTTACTCATTAAAAGGATTCTGACCAGTATTTTTAATTCCATTTTTGTTCTTTAATTAAATAATTAATTATTAATATATCTATTTATTTAAATTTTAAAATATATAATGGATATATCTATTACTTATTATTTACTTATTAAAAGGATTCTAACACGGTATTTTTATTTTATTTTTATTCTTTAAATAGTTAATTAATTACTAATATATCTATTTATTTAAATTTTAAAATTTCAAAATATATAATGGATAACTACATGATTAAATATACACGAATTATTATACTTATTAAAAGGATTCTGACCAAATATTTTTGTTTTCATTTTTATCCTTTAAATAGTTAATTAATTATTAATATGTCTATTTATTTAAATTTTAAAATTTTAAAATATATAATGGATAAGTAAATGATTAGATATACATGGATTATGCTTATTAAAAGGATTCTGACTCGGTATTTTTATTTCTATTTTTATTCTTTAAATAGTTAATTATTGAGTGTCTCTCGCCTCAAAACAATGATTCCGATGCGAATGGGCTGCTTGACCATCTACGGTGTGAAATGGATGAAATGACCACTATATCTATGGAAATGTGATTTTTATTAATAGGATTCATGGGTAGTGTGGTGCGTTTGCGTCAGTCACACAAATAGCAAGCCAAACAAGGGGGGCATCACGTTGGGGAGTCCCTTGTTTTAAATACTGCGTTATACAAACGTTGTGGCATCCAACTCACACCCAAATGGAGCCTTATACATGCTTTATTTAGACTGTTTGCCTTAATAAATAGTTCTTTGTTGGTTCTTTCACCATGGAATTTGTCTAGCATATGGTAGCCACAAAGGATAATATGATTGCATCTCTCATAAATAGCACCCTTTTTCTGCTCTCATTGCTGCACCACTTTTCAGAACAAATCAACCTCACAGCTCAAGAACATATAGGTTTTATGATCAGTAGTATTCCAAGCTCAGCCTCTCTTGAGCCATTGCCTGTAACTATCTATTACAATATGTTCTTGGTATGCTTCATCTGTTGGGTTTGGACCCATTATTGGGTCCAGCCCAATTGAAGGCTTGATAAAGCCCACTTAATGACATGCAGAAGAAGCATGTGATATGCCAGGGCCCATGGCCCATGAGGATTATTAAGTGCCATGCATTGGCACATGATATTCACGTGAATAGTGAATATAAAAGAGAGGAGAGATAGAAGAGTGGAGAGAGAAAGAGAAGAAGATTTGTTTCCTTTTTAGTTCCTCTATATATTCTGATTTACATCGAGGTTGGGTTCTCCATATTATTTGGAAGATTGTTTAGGGTTTCATTGAGGTAATCATGTATTTCTCTTTTATCTTGTATTCCTCAAGTTTTGAACAAAATTTGAGAGAGCATTATTATCATTATTATTTGATATAGTGGATTGTTGCTGGAGTGTCTCGTGGATGTAGGCTTACGCCGAACCACGTTAAATTTGGTGTTTCTTTGTGGTTTGCTCACTTTTACATTTTTCTGATTACGCCGATGATCGATTTGGACTTCGTATAATTTATTCTGTAATTATTATTATTATTTATTTTACACAAATAAAATTATTAAAAATCCCAACAACATCTGCTACGTATACTACTCCTTTTCGGTAGGTATATATGGTTGAACTTTCTGGACCGAGTCACACGCTAATGATGGATCTCTTTCAATTGTACAATGTATTTGTTCTCTGTCGAAAACTTGTCATTTTTAGAGTATTATCTGATTTGATGTCGAAAACAATTTCAGATGACCTAGCAGGTCTCATCCTTGTCACATTCAAGCCATCACACCAAAAGAATTGTTCTTTAACAACTAATTTATGTTCAAACGTCCAAATATAACATACTGCAACAAGATTCATATTCGAGATGCATTTCATATTCAATATGCAAAATCCCATTCAATACAACAGGGGAAAAAAAACATTGCTTTATATTATATTCTTATTCACAATCAACAAAATAAGCATAATAACCAATAAAAAAAAAGCATAATATGTGAAATTTTGAAGTGAATTTTGTTATCTATCTATATATCTTAGCTTTTTATATTGAGCGATATAATGAGACAACTTTGTAATTTGGTGTAGGGCATTGATTTTCTTGCACAAGTATTTACCATCACCTGTCTCATACACTTTCCATTGCCCAACCACCCTATTAAATTCATCACTTCCCAAGTTTTGACTTGCCATATCACCCACCATTTTTCCATATCTTAAAAATCATAAACCTCTGCTACCTAAGCCTCGGTAAACCATATCGACTACCCTTTTCTCATAAACTTCATTTTACATATATTTTGGTACTCTAGACTAAAGGCCCGTTTGGGTAAAGGGTTAAACTTGGATAAAGATGGTATAAGGGTGGTATAAGAATAGATAAGAAAAATAATTATTTATTTGCAGAGTATAACTTGATATTATTAAGCCAGTTTAAACAAGTATAAGAGAGTATAACAATTCTAAATAACATATAGGATAAGTAACTCAGTTTATCTATTCTCATGAGTTCATATGTCAAATCAACTTTTTACACTTTATCACATCAAATCATCTATCAACACCTCTTATACATTAAATGGTTCACATGTCAAAATCAACATTTTTACACTTTATTTATATTTTATTTTTTATCAACTAAACAACTCAACATTTATTCTTACATTTTCCAACGAGAATAATAAAAACACAACCAAACAGAAAATCTTTTATTCATATAGAATTGTTATCTATACTGGTATAATTATCTACCCAGAATAACTTAAGTTCTCAATCCAAACGAGGGCTAAGTAAATATCTCCAATGGATGGGTTAACTAACTAAGATGTTAAAGTGCTATGTCAGTACTTTATATCTCAACTATACCCTCATTTACTACATTCTTATTTAGTGGGTGGTTGTTGATCCAATAGATTAGTTAAATAAATTAGCCAATATAATAATGGGCCCCACCTCTCCACCACTCAACCTTCTAAATGTATTTTTTATAATTCTTTAATGAGAACAATCAGGTGGGGTTCATATTTGGCTAGCTAAAACACTAACCACAGTTAGGTTGAAAGAAAAAATATAATAGGTGGAGCTCGCATTTAACTCCCTTTTAACACCTTCGTTAGAATAACATTTTTGTATGTTATGTAACAAGTTGACACTAATATGTCAGTTAACCTATCCATTGAAAATGCTCTTATGACTCCAACTACCCACAACCCATTTCCCATACAACTTTGCTTATAAAAGGAGTCTGTATCCATCATTTTCATCAACTCAACTCAATCCAACTCATTTCACAAAATCTCAACTCCATCTAAAACATACACTTGTGCAAGCTTTTCTCTTTTTCCAATTTTGATGTAAGCTTGAGTCTTGTAGTGAATATCAAGTTGCCATTTTTTCCTTATCTTAGGAATTGTTCATTTTTCTTCTATTTTTAATTGTGAGTCTTGAACTAGGGTAACTTTTGGTTGCACTATTCGAGAACCTCGTGTCTCTCCACATGATATCAGAATTAGAAGAAATTTGTTCGGAGCTTCGAAGATGGACTCGGGATGTCGTGTTGTCGGAATGAATATTTGAATTGGTGGATGACTTAGGAGGATTAAAAAAAATTCCAAGAGAGGAAGAGTTGTATTGGGAGGCTGTTACGTAATAATGATTAGCGAGGAAGTGTTGTATTGAAGCCAAAAAGCTTAGTATTATCTTTGTCCTTTTTTATTTTTTCAAAAAGTCAAACAGGAATCAATGAGGTAAAGACACCTATTGGGGTTTCGCTATGGGGCTTAAACTTTGAGGCCCATGTAGCAGGACTTGACTTTTGAATAATGTCAAATGCTCTGTGTGTATCTGTACAAAAGCAGGACATAAACAGTGTAAAAGAGCAATCTATTATATTATGCCCTACCAAAAGAAAGGAAAAGGGAAAACCAACTACTTTTTCTGTACAAAATTTCCCCATCTTGGATGCATCAAAACAAGTTGATTATAACCATTATAGGGGAGAAACTGCATGTACCCCATTGAAACGAGATTTGAGAGAGGGAGTCTACAATCACTACCACATTCAGACATATAGAAATGAGTGTTGTTACACTCATTTTTTTTATAGTTTAAATTACAGTCATATATGCGTCGTTACAGATTTAGTAAAGCATATACCTTGTTAGACGTGATATATACTTCACTAATTTTTTCTTACACTTAGTAATAATGGATCCATTCAACTCGAAGTAGATCGTTATACATTTTTTATTAAAGTATATACTTCATTATGTGATATTTACTATTTAAAAAAAATAAAAACATGTGTAGTCAAAGTTTTTATTGATAAAAATGATTGAATGTAACATTTTTCTATAGAAATAGAGTATGCATGAATGCTAGAATTCCAACCCATGACTTCTTAGATTGCAAATCTTCTTATCAATTTGAGCTAAGGGGGCCAAACCCAGGTACGCATATATTTTGAAATATATTTTTTAATGTAATTATGTAATAAACACATTTTACATCATACATGTACACTTTTTGTAGTGTATATAAAATATGTGAGTGCATGTATTGCAACCTCACCTGCAGTTTTGTATAATTCAATATTTAACAAGGTTTATACCTCTTTAGATAAGGTAAATATCTAATTAGAAACAATTATATTTTTATTAAATAAGCTCATACAATTCATTGAAATATGTAATTTTATTTATAAAAGTATTTATCATCGGGCTAATATTTTGCATATTGTAAAGGTTATTAAAACTGCACCGACCTGCCAACTAATTGATTAACAAACCGATATTTTTGAATTGAATAGGCAAGAAAAGAAAATAAAAAGAAAAAACAACCACGAATCAATCAAGCTCATATAGCAAAATCACATAGATCAATCAGTAAACGGTCGATTTTTTTTTTTATGCATATGCACATTTTTCATTTTGATTTTTAATAGTTTTTCAAAACCACTAGATTATCTATATAATAGTGGATTAATAGTTTAATGACTTAATCAGTTCAATGATCAGTTTAATTCTTTTTTAAAAAATTGAATATAGGGAGTACACCTAAGTAGATGGAAAGCAGAGATGGTGGGACTGGAGGAGGAGAGGTAGGAGTAGAAGAGGAAGAGAAGACTGGGTCTTCATTTGAAGGAATTGAATGAGAGAATTCTTTTTTTGTGTGGTTTAATTTCTCTCACTTTGTTTGTTGGTTCACATGACTTGTCCGCAATGCTGTCATTTTTAAGATCGAGATTCGAGGAAACCATCCTATATATGAAGAACATTTGAAAAATCAGCTCAATAAAGAATGAATAATTTTCCACTGGATGACTTTGACTTATTCAAGTGGTCTAAAATTGTTCTGTTTGTATCTTGCTTATTTATTTTGTTCTTTTATTTGAGTAGGAGGCACTTCTACCACGAAGTATTTTGAGTTTTTAAAAATATTTAAAAAAATACCTCGATTAAACACCTGTCGTTGGTGTACATTTTGCATTTTTTAAATATTTTAAAAAATATTTTGAAATTAATTTTTTAAATATTAAAAACTCATGGACTGAAGGGCTGTTGTTGGTGTACATTTTTCATATTTAAAATCTTTTGATATCCATTTAATTTGAATAATTTATCACATTCTTCATACTTTAAAAAGTTAATTATAATTATAATCGTAACTTTTATATTTAACATAAAATATTTTGAATGTATCTATCTATTATACTAACCAAAACTGTTAGAAGTTTTCATGTTTGTTCCTTTGTGTATGTGTAACATTTTTATTTTTCAATTTTACCCTTATTTATTTATAATATTTGATTATATATTTAGGGTAAAAATGAAAAATACATATTTTAATATTTTAGTGGATAATATGAGATATTCATCAAATTTATCTTTTTAATATTTATCTATCTATATTAATGATATATATTGAATGAATGGAAGTGATCATGCCACATCATCATTTTTTTGTTATTATTTTTTATTAGATTTAGATAGAGATAATTATGGAATATAGATGATAAATATCCAATTTCAAGTCAAATATGAATTTCAACATTTGATCTCATTTTTTCATCATCCAATGATCATTTTAGAGAATAATTTACTTATATATCGAAAAGCTCTTTCCAACGAGCTATTGATCACCCCAATAAGAATTATACTTGAAAATTTATGAATTTTTAAAGAATTTTGAGAATAATTTAATTCTTCATTTTTTTTGTATATATACCCTAAAAAATCACATTATTTAAAAGGGTTTAAATTATATATGAAAGTTATTTTTTTTTTACCTATTCGAGCCATATTGTTTGTTGGTTTTAGAGTTACAAATGAGTATTTTTACAATATAAGATTGGTTGATGGTCATATATGCAAAAAATCATTTTTAATTGTAACATATCTTTTTTATGTATATTTCATAATAAATTTATAAAATATTTATTTAATATTATTAAAAAATTATCATATCATTTATATATTTATAATACATGGTATATTATATTGTATATAAATGAATGGAAAAAAGTTGAAGATATTGGTTGTAGGCAGCTTTTTCAAAACATTTTTTTTATTTATACGCACATCGTGCGTTAGAAAGAAGACTAGCAAAAACTAGGCAAGACCAATTGACACAAACATTGCCACCATTTAGTACAATAAAAGATTTAGGTGATGTTTGGTTCACCAAGTTCTCAGCACTTATTAGTTGAATCCGGAAAATAGCATTTTTTGGTTAAAACCATTGTTTGGTTGACACCTAGAATCAATGCTTAAAAAAACCTCTTTCATCCAAAAACCCAACATTTTTTCAGTACTCGCGAGGTCACTTATTATTCAGCAAATGCCTTCTGCCGGTGGTATTGCTTGCGAAAAGATGAAACCAACCTTGCCAAATCGAGACCAGCCATTTGAGACCTCTCCAAACCCTAGGTGCTCCATCACACCTTCAACAGGAAAATCAAAGGTGCAGATTGAACAAGAGCCTTTTTTTGTAGCCCTTATGACGGCGATTGCGGTGGTGTTTCTTGGTGGTGATGATGATCAGTCTTACGACGGCGGTGAACGGTGTTACGACGACAACAGCAACAGCAATGGTGGTTCTTGGTAGTGGTAGTGACGGTGTTACGATGGCGGTTAACTGTGTTGCGAGGGCGGATGACAGCGGTGGTGGTGGTGGTTCTTGGTGGAGCCATTAATGAAAGGTGGTGGTGGCGGGTCAAGGTGGGGCTGGTGGAGCTCCGAATGGTGCAGTGGAGGTGAATGTGACCCTTTGTGGTGGTGAATGGTGCAGAGGTGATGAGTGTTTTTGGGGTGGTGGGGATTTATGTTAATGGTGGATCTGGTGCTGGGTTTCTTGGTGTTGATGGGGATTTATGTCAATGGATCTGGTGCCGGGTTTCTTGGTGGTGGTGATTTATGTGGTGGTGGTGAATGGTGAAGAGGTGATATGTGTGTTTTGGTGGTGATGGTGATGAAAGGTAATGGTGGATCTGGTGCAGGGTTTCTTGATGGTTGTGGTGAAATGTATTCAATGGTAGTGAAGTATTCAACCAAACATCAAAACATCAAATTAGTTATGCATACCAAACATCAAAATAACATTCAACACTTATAAAAAAGATAAAAATACACTTGTATAAGCAATATTGTTAAGTGAAAAACCAAACATACTTTTCTGAATAAGAGTTTATTTTTTCTGCTGAACCAAACACTTTTTTTTAAACGCTTATAAATATCAGCATTTATAATTTCTGCACTTATAAATCAGCATTCCGTCGAACTAAATGCAAGCCTCATATCTTCATCTACCTTCATTGGTGATAAGCTGTGAGAACACCTGCGAATCCGTGACCTCCAAACTCCCCTCCATCCTCGAGACATCGCTTATCGTCATACTTTTCGAAGTCATCCTCCTAACAACCGGCGCGAATGGCAAATCAATCGCGTTGTTCGTGCTGTCCTCATGCGGCTCCCTCCTCTGCATCCCCGTCTCCTGTATCTGGAGCGCGTACTCCAAGTTCCACAACACGTCCCCGATGCTTGGCCTGTCATCGCCATGCTCGGCCAGGCACTTCTCCGCGGTCTCCCCGAACTTCCTCAGCGAGTTCGGGTTGATCTCCCCCACCAACTGTGGGTCGATCACCTTCTCGAGCGAGCCTTTCCTCTGCCAATGCAGAGCCCATTCCACGAGGTTCATGTGCTCCCTCGCGAGCACCGGGTTGATCACCGGCCTCGCGCACAAGACCTCCAAGAGAACCACCCCAAACGAGTACACGTCGGACTTCGTCGTTAGTTGCTGCATCCTGAAGTACTCCGGGTCGAGATACCCGAAGCTCCCTTTCACGGCGGTGCTCACGTGCGTCTGCCCGTACGACGGCCCCTCCTTCGACAGCCCGAAATCGGACACCTTCGCCGTGTAGTCCTCCGCGAGGAGGATGTTCGATGACTTGACGTCGCGGTGGATGATCGCCTGCGATGAGCCCGTGTGGAGGTAGTGCAGCCCCCTCGCGGCGCCAATGCAAACCTCGAGCCTCTGCTTCCACGACAAGCACGGCGCGTCGGACCCGTACAAGTGCTCCTTGAGCGTCCCCTTCTCCATAACTCATACACCAAGATCATCTCCGGCGGCTCCTCACAGTACCCAATGAGCGAGACGAGGTGCTTGTGGCGTATGCGCGACAACAGGAGGATCTCGGTCTGGAATTCAGGGAAACCCTGCTGCGAGCCCCGGGAGGCACGCTTCACCGCGACACGGGTCCCGTCTCTGAGCACGCCTTTGTAGACCTTCCCGAACCCGCCCGAGCCGATGACGAGGCTCTCGTTGAACCCCTTTGTCGCGAATTTCAGGTCCGCTAGTGAAATTTGGAGGCCCAGGTTTACGTTAGGCGAAACAGAGCCGACTGTCCCTCAACTAGTCCGCTTGATGTTCTGTACGACTTCGATATCTTCCCGTTGACGAGTATTGGCCTCCAGTTATTGGAAGGCTCGGTCTTCTTTGGGGACTTGCGACGTCTGCGCACGAAGACAACCGCAGCGATCAAGAGGCCTAAAAGCGTGACCCCTCCGACGACACCGGCGACCACCGCGACAAATGACGTAGTGCTCTTCTTGCCGTTGCCCACACTCGGCACCGAGCCGGACGTCAGCCTGAATATCTCCAGCCCGTTGAGTAAAGCATTAATTTGCCCTGGGTCGCTCATGGACGATTTACCGACGCTAACACGGATCGCGTACTGCGTTGAATTCTCCCTATTCGGGTCCGCCAGGTAGTCCCTGTAAAACGGCGCTTTCAATCGCTGGTTGGTGACCGAGTCCGGATTCAAGTCGGCGAACGCTGTGTTGTCGTTGATGTAGGCGTCGAAGTAGAGAAGAGAGGGCGTCAACGACACCAAGTCGCAGAAGTGGAGGCGCACAAGGTAGGCGGAGCCCGGCGCGACGTCCATGACCCACGTCACGTTGAAGTTTGGGTTGTCGTTGACTTGGTCGATCTGGTTCTGCATCGCCCTGGCCGAGCTGTACACGCTGTCGGGAGCGATCTCCCGCGACAATACGCCGTAGTTGATCGTAGCTGTCGTGTTGACTACTACGCCGGCGCTGGGCAGGAAGAGGTAGGAGGCGTCGTCCGCGGTCCACGTCCTCCACACGGTGTCGTTTGAAGGTGTGACTTTTTGGCCTCCGACGTTGATCCTGTAAACCGTCTCAAAGGCCTGGTTTGATACGCCATTTTCGAGCTTCGCCGACTGCGAAAAGCTCTTCACGGTCGAATTGCCGAGAAACCCAACCGGCGCCGTGAAGAATTCGATGGCGTTCACGAAGGCGAACGAGTTCTGGGAAGGAACGAATGATATTTGAACGGTCTTCCCCTGGATGTCGATGGGGAACTCTTTCACGACGCGGGTTCTTGACGGGGCGGTGAAGCCGCTCAAGAGGAGGTGCATGCCGGCGGAGACGTTGAATACGGCCGATGTTAAATTGTGGTCTTTGGAAGGGAAGGCGTAGAAGTGGAGGCGGACGAGGTGGGCACCGCTGGAACGGACGCTGAAGAGGTATGACGAAACGCCGGTGAAGACCCGGGCGGTCCGGTAGAGGTCGGACGCGCCGGAAGGTGGGTTTGGGTCCTGGGCCGATGCGTCGTCGGAGAAGGAGGTGGTGAAGGATTTGGGATTGGTGTCGGGGAGGAAGGCGCGGTTGTCGCCGTCGTTGGTTGGGGTTGCGGAGGAGGACGAGCCACAGTTGAGGAGGTAGTTGTCGACGGGGTTGTAGTCGGAGGCGGCGGAGATGAGGAGGAGGGGGAGGAGGACTGTGAGGTTTCTCAGATGAGTCTGAAGCTTTCGCTTCGCCATGGTTGTGTGGTGGTGGTGGATGAAAGAAAATAATGAAGAGGGGAAGACCAAGTGGGTTGATGTAATATCGTTGTCTTTTTTTTTTTCTTTTTTTTTTTTCTTGGTGTAAAATTTAGAGTAAATTGTTCAAATGCCCCTTGATCAAGTGTCTAATTTTTTTTCTGTCCTTCAATTTTTTTTATTTTTTATTTACCTCTGAAATCTGGTCATATTTTTTTTTTTACCTTTGACTAGTGCCACCTCATTTTTTATACATAAACTACTCTCATCTGTAAATTAGTATTAAATTTCTGTAATTGGTTATTATATTTTTATGTTATTTATATGTCCTTAGTTTAGTTCCTATAATTATTCAATATATGGATTAAAAAGTAATTCTATTAAAATATTACAATTGTTCATAAATTTTCAGTTTGGATTTATGTTATTACTAATTTTATTCATAATTCAAACAATTGATCTATCTATTTTAACAAAACTTTGAAATGTTTTCTTATATGTATTTCCCATTATTCCATGTACTAATCAAAGAGAATAAAGCAACGTATGTTTCTGATACCATTGATCTCTATAAGGGGAATAAGAAGGAATTGCTGAATTTTGCATTGCGGTTATAAGGCCTCATACATGAAGACTAGTATACTCTTTATGTATAAATCTATTAATACCGAAGCCTATATCAAAATGGACTAAAATTGATGACTTTTGTTGTTAGAAAATGTGAAAGACATTACCATCTTTTATGGATGGGACAGAAAAGAAAGATGCTCTCCATGTGAAATTCTGTGAATTTATTTTACAACAATCTGCTAATGTCCCATAGCTGAAATTAATTTATTCATTTTGATTTTTATTCAATATATTCTTTATTTTAGACGAATGAAAACATGTTGAATTTTATATGAACTCATGATTGATGCAGGAACTAGAGAATGATCTTTCTGGTGACATAATGCACCTTGTAAAAACACTCCATTAGTACATACTTCAGCGCCTTAAAGACTCTCTGGTTGTTAGAGTCCATAGACGATGTCAAAGAAGTCGTGAAGAATGGCGATGCTCTCCTTGACACTATCGATACCTGGCTCATATGGAACCTCACAGAGGCAACAGTGGGGAGGATCGGAACAACAACAAAATCCATTGCTTGCATGTGACTGATTGACTGACTGCTCATATAAATATATTTTTATTTTAAAATCAATAAATCTATTACTTGTAATTAAAAAAATTATGTGACCCAATATTTTCATTTCCATTTTTATCATTTAATTAATTGTTTAATTACTGATTAGTAATAGATTTATTTACATTTTCAAATTTTAAAATAATTATATGATACGATCTCATCTATCACTTTCTTATTAAAGAATTATGTGACTCAATATTTTCATTTTTATCATCTAATTTAATTAATTTTTTAATTAGTGATAGTAATAGATTTGTTTAAATTTTTAAATTTTAAAATCATTAAATGATACAATATGATCTAATAAAGATTACGATTTGTTTAATTACTAATTTGTTATTATCAGATTTTATTAAATTATATAAATATTTTTTTATTTTAAAATCAATAAAGCATATCTATATATTCTAATAGTAAAATTTTTAAATTAAATATATTTACCATACATATCCATTAAATTTTATTTATATGAATATATTTCTATAATAGAATGAAAAAAACCCTCATGAACTAAAATAAATAATATAAGATGTATATATGAATGTAAATATAATATACCTTATAAATATATATATCTCATCTATTATTTACTTACTAGAAATATTTTGTGATACAATGCTTTCATTTTTCTTTATATCCAATGGAACATCTTATTTGGTTTATTTATTAATTAATTGATTTATTGATATTTAAAATACTGAATACCTTTTTCTCTAGAGCAGTAACTTTGTTTCTTATTTTTTATAGCCGCACCAATTTGAGTTTTATTCTTAAATTTTTTTATTTTATCAACTTTGAATTTTATTGTATTTTTTTATTATCTAATTTTATGTTATTGACGTGTTCAACAAGATTACATCATAAAAAACCATGCATAAAACTTAAAGCTATTTTTTCAAACTGTGTTTCCAAATGCACCCATAGTTTATTTTATTGTTCCAAACACAATAGCATACCACATGTGTTTTTATTTTTTTAAAATTATATAAATCATCTAATGATGTATGTATTTTTATAAAATGTAACTATATACTCTAATTAATTGAATGATATTATTTATAAAAAAAAGTGAAATTTTTCAATGGGTATATACCTCGATATGGTGAGTAAGAGAGGTTAATGAGGCATATAAGACTGCATTTATTACTGTAAAAATGATTGAATGGAATAGAGTTCTCTGAAAAAATAGTGTTGACACTCGGTTCGTTTTGCAATATTGTTTAGGCGTTTACCATCCAAAAGCGGTCCCCAGTTGTCTATATACTATAATGTGGAAGTGTATACTCTGATAACTTATACTTCATTGCTGCAGCCCATGAAAAATTAAAATTCTTTCATTTTTCTAAACGAAAAAAATGTGCTCGTTTATCTAAATATATATTTCATTTTTTAAAACAAAAATATGTACTTTAATTAATGATTGTATGTTTTTTTTAAAAAGGAAAATGATGAGGGTTGTAGCCTTGTAGAAGGGGCTACACATATCATTTTCTAGAAAAGATATACAATTTCATATATTGTTTTAATGATGTGGTGATTGTAGATGGGTTGCAAAATGAATTAAGCCTCTATTTGGTTGGAATACTAAATTTGGAATAAATAAATCCCAAAAATTGTATGTTTTCAAGGAATATGTGGGTATAGATATGCCAGAATAGACAGGAATAAGTTGATAGTGGTATTCTAATTCCCCCCTAAAATATTGATATTACCCAATCCATTCAACTAGTATAGATGGGAATAAATCACATGTCATTATCTTTTATAAATTAGGTGGTAAACCTGTCAACTCATTTTTCTACATTTTATAAATTTTTATCCACACTTTACTCACATTTTTTTCACAATGTATTCATGATCAACCAAACAACAAATTTTTTATTATTATGTTTCACAACGAGAATAACTAAAAACGCAATCAATTGTGAAATGACTTATTCCACTTTTAAAATAATCTATCATGGACCCAAACAAGAGTTTAGTGCATTCAGGAATAAGCTCTCTTATGTTACCTACCTCTTTTACCAAAAATAAAAAAAATCAAATAAAAAGTCTAATACAACTAATCCAAAATATTCAAACATGTCATAATAATATTAAATTTAAGATAAAGGATATATGAATATTTTTTAGATGGGTGCTGCTACCTAGGCCCCATAAATTAAGCCTAATTTGTAAGCCCCAATAGGTGGCACTCTCCTATTGGTTCCCTATTTGACTTTTTCTAACTATCAAAATGACAATGACAAACTACCCTTCTTATAATTTAAAAATAAATTCTAACTAACTAATATTTAAATTAAACCTCATAACTGAATCCCACAAAAGGTGGCACCATGAAATCCTCTCTCTGACCTAACATATTTCTAAAAACTTTGAATTTTAGGGTTTTGATTTGGGTGAAACCATATAAACGAAAAATGACAGATTTCTTCCCATAAAAATAGAATTGGAATTCAAATTTAAATACAGGATTTGAATTAACAAATACCTTCAAAAAAATGGGCTGGAATTCAAATTCAGATACAACTGTATCTATATTTGAATGAACAAATACCTTCAAAAAATGACCTGGAATTCAAATTCAGATACATGTCTCTGGATTTGAATTAACAAATACCTTCGAAGAATGGGCTGGGATTCAAATTCAGATACAGGTGTATCTGGTTTTGAATTAACGAATACCTTCAAAGAATGAGCTAGGATTCAAATTCAGATATAGGTGTATCTGGATTTGAATTAACAAATACCTTCAAAGAATGGGCTGGATTCAAATTCAGATACAGGTGTATCTGGATTTGAATTAACAAATACCTTTAAAGAATGGGCTGGGATTCAAATTCAGATACAGGTGTATCTGGATTTGAATTAACAAATACCTTAAAAAAATGGGCTGAATACAGTTTTATCTGGATTTGAATTAACAGATACAGATTCAAGATACCTGAATGGATCACCAATGTTTGCTCCACGAACCGAACACAAGATAAAAAAAGGTTGCAATCGAAATCAAAATCGAAATCCTCGCAAAAACTGCAATCGGATTGAATTTTCTATTTTTGTAAAATTGATGAATCAATATGTGTTTCGTGATCACAATCTTTTCGATTGATATGATTGTTTTCGAAAAAAAGAGAAGAAACCAGATCATGGAAAAAACAATATGTATAGACGAAACAGATCGTAAGAGTTTTCTGTTTGTTTCTTTAAATTGAATTGTTTATTTTCAAAAAAGAAAGAAAAGTATATCATAACCACCTCCCATTGATTGTGGGCCATTAATTGTGGGATCGGTTACAATATGAAAATACAATTTGAAAATGAAGGGTAATTTAGATATTTCATCTTTGCCACCTCATGGGGCTTTAGATGGGGCCTATGAATTGGGGCCCAAAAATCATTATTGTTTTTGATATATATGAAACCATAGGAAGACATATTTTCAACGACGATTGTCTAATAAAAAAAACTATTCTTGACTATTTTTTTTCTCCTGAAAACAGCTTCTAAATAAAAAATTTTATATTTTTTGACTTAACACACACAAAAAAAATTGGAATAAGAAAAACTAGGATTTTAAAACATAAATGCTTGGAATAAATTATCTCAATGTGTAGCAATTTGAAAACATTATGTTAGTTTTAATATACATGTGGGATTGTCAAATCCGAGAGGGCACTGATACACTCTTAACACTTCTGCATACACTTATATAGACACCAAATCATCCAATAAAAAATATAAAATCTCTAGTTGAATATATACTCATTAAAAAAACAGGTAAGTGATTTTTAATAAAACAAAAATTATTTCATATTGAATTACAAATTTAAACAATGGAGGTGAAAATGGAAGGCCTTGATGATGTAAAGATTTAGGGTTAGTTTGACCCTAGCTCATTCTCATTTTTCTTTTGTCAGAACACCCAGATATACTTTGTTTGCAAAAATTTCTTTATTCTTTATTCATATGAAATCTATTATATATGAATTCTTGAAGAATGAAAAATTCTTATTCTAGATCAATATTATAAAAAAGTAACAAAAACAATTGATAAAAAATTTGACACTATAGAATGAAAAAATAACAATTAACCTTTCCAAGCCCGCTAATAATAAAGGGCAAGGATAATACCACTAAGTTATTAATTCCACCAACCAAAATTATAAAAAAAAACAATATCTAAGTTTAGTTAGAAATCTTTCACCCAACTACCGACCCTCCCCCTGCAACTCTCCTCTCACATTAGTGCTCGGCGATGGTGACAATAATGGAGGAGGAGAAAGAGGGTCAGGAAGGAGGAGGGTGCGGGTGAAAGATACCGGGAGATGACCGGAGGAGGTGGAGGATGTCAAGAATGGGAAGAGGGAGAGTGAGGGGGAGAAAGTGGAGTAGGGAAGAGGAAGGGGAAAAGGGGGGAGCATATGGGTGATGGATGATGGGGGGAGGGAGGGATATGTGTCGGAAATGTTATATTCATATCCTAACTTTTGTATTCGGATATATATATTAATTTTCGAATTCAGATCTCTTTGGGTAAAGAGGGTTAATTGGAATAGGGGGTCAATTTGTATTGAGGAGCATGATACACTGGGTTGGATTCGAGAGGTCCAGATAGATCTCTCCTCTACCTTGCCTTTCTAATGGGGGGGTTGGGCCACTGTTTGTGATTTTTTTTCCATTTGAGTCTAGGTTGAGGTTGGTTTTTAATTTTTGGATATTCTCATTTCTTTTATAAATAAAATTAAGGTCGAATGCCTACCTTTCATTAATAAATAAAAAAATATTAAATTGGATAATCAAATGATATATTAGAAAGATGGAAAAATTAAAATTGAAATTTCAAGCTTTATTGTCTCTTTTAAATATCATATATTAAAATTTTAATATTAATATAAAATATCATGATTGTGATTAATCAAATAAGATAACAAATATGAATAATATATAATACAAATATGTATATGTTTATAATATATGTTAGATTCAGATAATTTTTTGGATCAGAGACACTGATGTCCATATCTTTGAATATCGAATATTTTTTATTTTTTGGATACGGATTCGGATCGGATTTGAGATTTTTTTGGGATAATTGATAGGCATAGTGGTGACCGTTGTGGTGGTTGTGATGGTGGTGATGGTTGTGGTGGTGGTCATGTTGTAGCGGTGATGTGATGGTCACGAGCCATGATGGTAGTGGTGTGCATTAGTAGCGGAGGAGGGCGGATGAGAGGAAGATGAGAGAAAAAAGAAAGGTGAGAAATCAAATGGGGGTGGTGGAAGTATAAGTTATGGCAATTACACATAGGGTGCAACTCATACGGTTCGAGTTAGATTGAAGTTCAATCTACAAGGCAACCCAAATCTAACTAACTCATCCTTAAACCCGATAAGCTCAACCCATACCCAACCTGTCGGGATTGGTTCAGGTTCGGGTTTGATTGGGGCTTGGTTGAGTTTGGATTTGACTTTTAAAATATGTCATTTTAAACAAATAGAACTTTGTAAAAGTCTTCTGTAAGGAAAAAAAAAGAAGAAGTTGAAATCAAAGAGCATTTTTATTTAAAAATATAGAGATAAAACTATAAAAGTGATAGATTCTAGATTATAAAAATTGAACAATTCAAATTTTATCTCATAATCAAATAAAAATTAAATATGAAGTAGAATACTAATTTTATCATTTCCTACTTTGGTTTGGATTGGGTTTGGGTTTCCGAGTTTCCGAACCTTCAACCTAAATTCAACCCAAATTAAGTATGAGTTGTTCGGATTGATTCTGAACACTAACACCAACTCAAATCCGCCCAAATGTGATTGAGTCGGATTGAATCTTGGTTTAGGCCTATCCACATTGCATCCCAAATTACACATTCATAGTGATGATTTAAATTTAATATATGATAATTAACTTGTTTAATGACTTACTTTCAGCTGTTTTTATGATTTGAAATAATTGCATTTTCATTACTTATCATTTTTTGTCATGTTGTGAGTTTCTTATTTAGTCTATATAATGAGAGTTTTTAAACTGAGAGATAAGATGAAACTCACACAGAATAATCTTCATACAACATTCTTTTTGTATTTTACAAACCATCTAGATCCAATTACTATCAATCCATTTCAAACATTGACTATATAAAGATTCAGTTAAAGGACTCTACTTGATCGTATTTCGGGAAATCAACAGAATCTCGTGGGTTAAGTTGTATATGAGAAACGAATAATGTTGATAAAACTAAGTGCGTATAGAAGACATGATCGTTTCAATTATAACATTTATACATGAAAAATTGGGATTCTCACATAATTTAAGTAATAAAATTAATAGGGTAGTGGGATCAGAAAAAATGGTTAGTGGGGTTTTCATTATCCAATAATATAATGGCGCTGTCATACAATGTTTTTTTACAATCTTAAATGCAGTCTCATATATTTTATTTAGTCATCTAATAATCATGTACACCTCCTTAAATTTTTTTTACAGTTTGAAAAATTTGTTCATTCAATTTAAAATGAAGTGATATAGACTTTTCATCAAAGCATATACCTCATAAAATAATTTTTTTATTTGAAAAAAAATCCAAATAACTCCCTGTAAACTGCATGAAATCCATATGACCCCATGATTTTCCCAAAATTCCATATAACCCATGAAAACACATATATAAATCCAAATAACCTCATTAGTTAAAATTTATGTTAATAAATGAGGAATTTTATGCGAATATTCCATTTTATTGACTCTTACTGGAATCACATTATATCGAAAACCCCTACAATTTGTTAAAAATGCAAAAAATCTTTTATACATAAAGCCCCCGTTTGGAACGGGGATAGTTTTTATTCTAGGGTATAGATTTATCCAAGCATAAATGAGTATAAATAAGGATAAAGTGATTTTGTGTTTGGTTGTATTTTGAATTGTTCTCATTGGTAAACGTAAGAATAAATGTTTTGTTGTTTGGGTAAAATGTGAATAAAGTATGGATAAGGATTTATAAAGGTAAAAAAGTAATGATAGTTGATTTGACAGGTGATTTATAAGAGGTGATGACAGTTGATTTGACAGTGGGCCCACATATTCTTTAGGTGGAATAACCTAGAATAACTTTTATTCTAGGGGTTGATTGGAATTCCTATACCACTTTATCAAGGTTTATTCTGACATAATTTATCTGGGGTTATCCGGGGTAAACAAACACCCCTAAATATTTATCCGGGGTTATCCGGGGTTTTATACTCGTTCCAAACGAGGGGAAAGATTTTACCTCTGCAGATATATTATAAAGCTCTATTTGGATAGATAAAATCATATTTCATAAATAATTTTTCATAATATTTTTTACACATTTTAGAGGGTTTTTGGTGTATTATGTTTTAGCCATGATTAATCAAATAGAATATTTACATAATAATTTTCATCTATCAACATAAATTTGACTCAGGGGATTATTTGGATTTACACAGTTGTTTTGAGGGGGTTATATAGATTTTAAAAAAAAGTCACGAGATTATATGGATTTTAAAGTAAGGGGTTATTTAAATTTTTTTTTAAAATTAAAAATATATTTACCGTATTTGACACTGCATTGAGGCCATGCCTAACATTATTCCTGGAAAATAGTGTCATTTTATTTTAACTAGTTGTTGTGCATGTGCAGATGCACATAAATAAAGTCTAAAATATATTTTAATTAATATTAATGTTAAATAATTTAGTTACAATAACACCTTCATAATAATAACTCTAAATGCAAGAAATCTAATATCTCTATATTAATATTACTATTTTGATATTTAGTATTCAAATTGAAGTTAATTTCATGAATATAATCTGCATTCATATCAAAAATAATTTTATTTTGTCATATAATATTTTTATTATATTAAGTACAGTGATCGATCAATTTAACTTACTTTAAATGGGGTGGGACGGGGTGAGGTGGGGCGGATACAAATATTAAGATGGAAAACTTGAAATGTAATGGAATGGATATGGATTTCAAATTATAAAACCCGAGGTGGGATGGGGCAGAAATGAAATTTAATATTGGGGAGATGGGTTAAGTTTGGATTATGATAAACCCGAGCCCAATCCAACTTATTGCCATCCCTAAAAATAGGAAAGAAAAAGTAAACCATAGAAAAAATAAAAAAAGTGTGATATATAAATTTTAAATAAATTATAGGAAGGGAATATATTAAAAAAAGATAATAACATATGATTGAAAATACATCACAAAAATTCAAGTAAATATACTAATGAGAATATGAGTAACACAAGTAAGAATTGTTTTTTTTTAAATCATTTTCGTTAGAGATAATGTAGGATATATTAGGTAATGTAATAAATTTATTTTAAAAAATATGGATTTATTTTTAAAAACATACATACAAAAAATATAATAACAAATGGTTGAAAATATACCACAAAAATAGCAGTAAATATGATAATTAGAATATGATTGACAGGAATAAGTATTTTTTTAAAAAAAAAACTAATTTTGTTAGAGATAATGTAGGATATATTAGATATGATTTGAAAAATATATAACACAAAATAAATTTGATGGAACACACTATCATACACATACATGGCTTATATTAACCTTTCTAATTTTGGGAAAAATCGATACAGGTCCTGTATAGTTAGCTAAATTGGTTTTAGAATATGTAAAATAAAAAAAATCACCACAGATCCTTATGTTATTAGAAAAATATCGTTGCAGTCCCTACCATCACCTCAATTAACCAAGTACATGGTTGATCTTAACTACATATTAAAAGTTAAAAAATGCTCTCACTCCTTATTTTTGAAAAATCGATATCTCTCTCTAAAAACTTATGAAAATCACTAAATATTTTTAGACGATATTTATTTTAGTTCCTATTGTAATTAAAATTAACCAGATTTGTAGTTGAAATACCCTTTTACAATTTATTTGATAAATTACTGTAAGACACTAACCAGATTTGTTGTTGATTTTAAGGAGATTTTAACATAAACGTTTTTTCATTTTCATAAGTTTTCAGGGAGTTGTACCATTTTTTTAATACCATTTGTGAGTATATGATAGCAGAGGAATTTTCAAGAAAAAATAAGAGCATTTTGGTCATCAAAAGGACTAAATCGAATTTTTTATATTTTACTGGGACTTATTTTAAGTCTTATTGAGTGTGTCGCGTAATATAATATTTTAATTTAGTCCCTCGAATTTTTGTTATGATACTTTATGGAAATGGACATATATTACATGGATCTTAACATTACTTATCCCAAAATAACAAATTGGATGGGGTAAATTGAAAATAATGTTTTCGTGTGAAACAGTGTGGGAATTATGAATTATTTATTAAGAAAGGGTTTGGAGGAATTTTATTAATTGAATGGGGTAAATTCTTCGAGTGAAAGTTTTAGAACGAATGTCATGGGATTAAATGAGTGTGAAGGGATTGTTGTCATAATATTTTCGAGTGATTAGTAGGAGTATATAATAATCAAATGTTTGTTTTTCTTGTTAAGAGACTTTCATATAGTAAAATAAAATCTAGATTAAATTAATAAAAATAGGATTATGAATTTATTTACATATATGTGGTAACATAATTTTCATATAATCAAAATAGAGTACAAAATATATTCTAACAATAGATTATTTTGAATATCCTTTCATTTTTTCCGTATTCCATTATCCTGATAATACTATTATTTTTATGGAATTGAATAGAAATGTAGAGGGTAAAATGAAAAAAATGAAAGAACCCTCTTATCCTAATAATATTATGATATGATAACCAAATTTAACTATAAGTTAATATGTCACATGATGAAATGTATATGTTAGAATAAACTATGAATGAAATTAAAATATTGTAAATATATTTTTATAGGATTGAATAGAATTGTAGGACTATCCTATTAATATTATGATAACCAATTTTAAATATAAATGAATAAATATGTTACATGATGAAATGTATGTATTATAATATACTATAAATAAGATTAAGATGCTGTAAATAAATTTTAATGGAATTGAATAGAAATGTTAGAGTAAAATGAAAAATTCTATAAAATATATCCAGCTTTGTCACAAAATTTTATAAAATAAACACACAAACAAAAATACACAGCCCAATTAATAAATGAACGAATGATCAACCGAAAAGCAAAAAGAGAAAGAGAGAAAGAGAGAGTCGATAGATCCACGGACCTTTATTAGGGATGGTGATGATTGAGGAGGAGAAGGTGAGAGGATTTGAAACATTAGGAAAGAAGTGGAATGATCTTGATTTTAGGGTCATAATGTATTTTCTAGATTTGATGAGTGATTAATTTTCATTTAAAGGTTTTAATTGTAATTAATAAAAATAATGTTTATAATAATCAAATGTTTGTTTTTCTTGTTAAGAGACTTTTATATAGTAAAATAAAATATAGATTAAATTAATAAAAATAGGATTATGAATTTATTTACAAATATGTGGTAACATAATTTTTATATAATCAATATAGAGTACAAAATATATTCTAACAACGGATTATATTTTAAATATCATTTCATTTTTTATATATTCCATTATCCTGATGATACTATGATAATACTATGATTTTCATGGAATTGAATAGAAATGTAGGGGGTAAAATGAAAAAATGGAAGGATCATCTTATTCTAATAATATTATGATATGATAACCAAATTTAACTATAAGTTAATATGTCACATGATGAAATGTATGTGTTAGAATAAACTATGAATGAAATTAAATTGTTGTAAATGAATTTTCATGGGATTGAATAGAAATGTAAGACTATCCTATTAATATTATGATAACCAATTTTAAATATAAGTTAATAAATGTGTTACATGATGAGATATATGTATTATAGTATATTATAAATGAGATTAAGATGATGTAAATGGATTTTAATGGAATTGAATAGAAATGTTAGGGTAAAATGAAAAAATGGTTGTCATTAAAGTGATGTGAATGGACTGTAATGTGATTGAATGAATTGACAAGGGTAAAAAGGTCAAATGACAGGTTTTTGGTTTAAGAGACTTTTATATAGTAATATAGATTTTTTTCAAAAGAGGACAAAACTATTCCAAACATCCCCATGAGGCAAATGGACACCCAAAGCAGACAATTGAAAAAAAATCACAAAAAAAAAGTGTCAAAAAAGGAAAAAAGAGAACTTGAGAGACAAAGAGAGAGAGAGAGAGATATTCTTTATAAATCCCAATTCGATTGTAGACAAATTCAAAGATTTCAACTTTCAAAAGGTAATCTCATTTTTACATCTCTCTCGTTTGATTATTTTATTGTTTATAATATACGATAACATCAGCATTTCGTTTTTGTTCTTGCCGTACCTCGTTTTTCCACCTCGAATTTGTCGTCGGACGCCATCTATTTTGGGTTTGTTCGAGTTTGGGTCGAATTTTCCGTCGATCGAATTGAAATGGGTTTATCGAATTCTTCAAATCTGGGTTTTTTATTTCATTTGGGGGATTAGGTTTTGTCAAATTTGGGGTTTTTCGCATCCCCGATTTCACGATTTCCAATTTAATTGGTGAGACTTGTTGGGGTTTCTTCGCATCTCCGATTTCACGATTCCTCGGCCGTTGATTCTCCACAGGTTAAATCTTTTGTTCCTTTACACTGCCCTGGGTTTTGAATCCGGACCTGAAATGTCGTCTGTTTGGGTTCTTGTTTCATCTAGGGTTAGGGTTTTTGATCTGCTTTGTTTGGGGGGGGGGGGGGGTTACTTTGTATTGGTTGAGAGGGTTTTGATGAATATGAGGGGTTTTTTATATTGATTGGGTTTTCTTGTTAGGATGAGTTGTTTGGAATTTAGTTTTATGTAAAAGTTTGGTTTCTTTTGTAATCTGATGTGGGTTTCTCTCTTTGCGAAATGGAGACTCAAACTATATGATGTTTTGATGATTGAACCGCCTTAGAGGTTCTACTTGGTTGAACTTCGTTTTTGTTCTGGAGGTCATTTGCATATTCACAATAATAACAAGAAGAGAAGTTGGGATTCACTTTATAAGTTAGATCTCCCTATTTCTTGAAAAACACAAGAAATGTTTCCACTTGGCACCATTTTTTTAAAAAATTGCACATTTGGCGGTCTGTACAAAATCCCATGTTTTGAATTATCAGATTCTCAGTTTTTAACAAGAGATGTGTGGGTTTGAAAAAAAATATCAGAATGTTTTTCTAGATAGAAATAATCTTTACCAGCTTATTCCTACCTTTTATGGCATAGTTATACCCACCTTTTCCTTGCAAAAAAACATGTTTTGGGGCTCATTCAACCTATGTCTTTCGTATATGACATGTCGAAAAATGAGCCCATCCAAGTTGATTGATGGGTAGGTCTCTGCTTGATAGAATTTATTAGTGTTTGACATGGTTGTTTGATATTTGGAAACCACATAATGCATTCAATTTTTATGTTAAAACCCAGTGTCTTAGGGTTTATGTATTGCTTCTGAGAATAAAATTTCCTGTTTTAAGTTTCATTTTTTAGTATAAAATGCTACTCAAGTTTGCACATATGATTTATTTAGTAGCACATGCAGCTCACCATTTTGCTTTTTTTTGTAGGATAAAATATTCTTAGTAAATCTCTCCATCTAAAGGCGAAAAAAAGATGAGCAAGAATTTTTGGTTCTGCATTTGTCACAGTCACTGTCCTCCATGTAAAAGGCAAGTCGAGTGGAATTCATTTGAAGTCGTAACTTACAACCTTATATAGGGACCCATTCATTGCATATACTGTTCTTGAATCATTTCTACTAATGTTCTATGCTGCTGCTTATTTTGAGTTGGTTGGTGGACTTTGATGGCTGTTCCTTCACCGGAACCACATTGTGAGGGCCAAACAGACAGACATCCGTTGCTAATGGATCCTAATGTAAGCCATGGTGAGCATGAACATGTCATTGATATTAACACAGGCAGCACTGCCTCATCATCAGTATCTCATGAAGAAAGGCCTTCAAGTAATACTCAACCTACTACCTCTGATGGATCTAACGGGACAAATGCCCCTTCAACAAGTGATAATAACAATAACCGCCGCCGGACCCGAAACAGGAGCCCGCTGAACTCTGGTCGATGGATCTCGATAGAAATTTTCGTCAACGTGAGCCAGATAATTGCATCTATTGTCGTTTTGTCACTTTCGAGAGATGAGAATCCACAAGCACCATTGTTTGCGTGGATTGTCGGTTATGCAGCGGGTTGTTTTGCTACTCTACCTCTTCTTTACTGGCGCTTCATGCATCGTAATAATCAAGGAACAGAGCAAGGTGCATCGAATGCACGCCAGGTTTCATCACAAAATAACACTTCTGATTCTGGTGCTTACACTGCCATTTCAATCCCTCCTTCGATGGACGACGAGGCCCATCAAAACACCACTGCATCTTGGAATCGACAACGTTCAAGAACTGTGAATGCAAGGTACTTTCATGTGATCTTTTTTGTGTTATATGGTGTGCATTAGTTGTGAGGCATTTGATTGTCGTTATCAGTTGGGCATGTGCATGAGTGCCATAAGGAATTGCTGGACTCATGGTCTATAGCATTTGAGTAGCTGGTGTAGCTCCTCGATATTTCGTATGTTTTTTCAGGACTTGGACCATTGATCAATCATTGCACTTCATTTTATTGAAAATGTCAGCCTATTTGTTCTAATATCAGGCCAATGAAGATGACAAAGTTGTGATGATGATTCATTGGTTGTTTGTGAGTAAACATTAATCCAGGAAGCTCAGGCATATAAGAGCAATGCAAGATACATGTATAAAATATATGCACAAGGCTGATATGAGGAATGGTAGTCATTTTCTTTTTACCTTTGGTGCTCACCAGACGCTTGCCACTTCTGCCAAGCATAAATATATGGTTTTTAAGAACAAGAATTATTCTGTATTATATGTAGATGAGGTTGGTTGGTTTTCACATAGGTATCTGTCTTGCCATTTTTCCAACTTTTTTGGATAGAATTCTCTTATAAACATAACTCGTAAAGTATCATTCCTCCGTAATTTGCTCCGATAATTCAAATCATTGTCTACTTAGGAGTTCAGAACTCCAGAAACCTCATCAGGCGAGAGTGTTTTTGGTTTACTAGAGACTCTCCATGCATAGAATAGGACTCTGGTGGTAGATTTGTTTACATCACTGTGTAATATTTATTTCTATCCCATTAATATTTGCGAATTACCTTTTGCTTACTCTTAGTTTTCTGATTTTGCATGCTTTTCTTTATCAAACTCAACATGGCTTGTCATATGTGTGTTTTGCTCTTTTTTTTCTTTCTCTCTCTATGAATTACATTAAAATTCCAAAGCAAGAATTTTGATCCGGCTAGACTTAATGTCATATGCAGGCTTGATGCGCTAGTTGACCATTTCAAAATGGCTTTGGATTGTTTCTTTGCTGTTTGGTTTGTGGTCGGCAATGTGTGGATCTTTGGAGGGCACTCCTCTGCTTCTGATGCTCCAAACTTGTACAGGTAGAAATATAGCCTCCAGAATTCATCTGCTCTTGTCCATCTCATATCAAAGCCTGTAAGAGAGCTATAATTTAGTGAACTAATACCTGTTATTATCATGTGATATATGTCATTTGTGCCATTGACTTTATGAAATTGCAAGCCAGAAAGTTGCCTGTCAAGATAATATTGCTCTCACTGCAGTGTCTGAAACAAACCTTCCAGAAAGCCTAACATTATGATGTCACAATGAAATGGATGCATTAGTGTCAGGCATGAACACAATGTACTGGATATGGCTCAAAACTCATTGTGGGAGGGTGCTGGTACACACAATCCCTTTTCCAGCCCCGATTGCAGTCATCACATCACTAACGCAATATATGAAATCCCCTGATGGTGTATGTACTCCAATATGTATGTATATATATACTCTATTAAGTAAAAATATATACATTTAATTCATATGAGTATATATTTTATCTATCTTATATAAAAGAATTTACTTCATCAGCCAAGTATGTACTTCAACAAAAAGCAAATGTGTGTGGGCTGCAAAAGGGACTGAGGTTAACATTTTCCTTGTGGGAATTCTTGCCACATTTTTTTTGGTTAGGTAAATGCTGGGACTTGAACCCATGGCCTCGTAGTTGCGAATTCTGTTGTGCTATGGGTCCAAGCCCCAATTGATGGGATAAATGATTGGATCAGAGTCCTGGCTTGACAATGTTACTATTCTATTTTGTGATTTTTGTCAAGATATCAAAACTCTTCTTTTTGTTGCTTCCATTAATGATTCAGATATGTTCTGATAATTCTGTTGTCGAGGCATTCATGAGATCTATTTTTGCTGATGCATATATATGTCACTCTCAACCTTCTCATAATCATGCTTGCAGGTTATGTATAGTGTTTCTTACATTCAGCTGCATAGGATATGCAATGCCTTTCATATTGTGTGCAACAATCTGCTGTTGCTTGCCGTGTATTATCTCTATACTTGGCTACAGAGAAGATCTTGGTCAGACGAGAGGAGCTACCTCAGATTTGATCAACGGACTCCCAACTTACAAATTCAAGGCAAAGAGAAACAGAAATCAAGATGATAATGAAATCAGCTCGGAAAATTCGAATGATGGTGGGATCTTGGCTGCTGGCACCGATAAGGAGCGGGTGATTTCAGCTGAAGATGCTGTGAGTATTCCGTGCTTGTATCCTCATCTTTCTTTTGGACTGCTCTTTAGAAATATCTGTATTCATGTGAAACTCTGGTGCTTTTAGGTTTGCCTGATCCTAAGAGTATTTCACAATTTTGCTTGATCACATGACTTGTCACCAGTTTGGAATTCAGGCATAATCCAGCAAGGTTAAATATTCGTAATTTGGTGTTATTTGGGTTAAGTTCTGGAAAAATTCAAGAAAAGTTCAGAAAAATAAATTTCATGAAAAAAAAGTTCAGAAAATAAAAAGAACATGAAAATAGAAAAATTACTTATGACGTGAAATCCCTGACATTAAATCAAATTCATGGTTCTCAATGCTGTTGTAACATCTAAACATTACATAGACCTATGAATTACAGTAATAATGTTTGAATTTAGGGAAAATCATAGAATTTGACAATAAAAACTAGTACATCAAAGCCTGGTTGAGCATCCCCCCTCTTCTGTTTTAATTCTGTTGCACAAGTAAATCATGTATTATGCAATTAATACATATTTAATTCATTTAATACGTGAACCATTGAATAAGATGTATTGTTAATCAGACATGATTTATACAGAAATTTAGTTAAAATAAAATGATTTATACAGAAATTAAACTTTTAATTCACATGCAAAAGCAAAAAGTCAGACTTGTGTGTGATTCACACATTGCAGGTATGCTGCATTTGCTTAGCCAAGTACGCAGACAACGAGGAGCTCCGGGAGTTACCATGCGCACACTTCTTCCACATGGAGTGTGTGGACAAGTGGCTGAAGATCAACGCGCTTTGCCCCCTCTGCAAGTGCGAGGTTTCTGCCTCGTGATGGCACAGGTTCAGACCAAATCTGTTGTCACCTTTCAGGAGATGAAGAGAAGATCAATGATGGCCCTATACAACCAATGTTTCATGTAATCGGTTGGTTTGGAAAAAAAAATATAGTTTATGCATAAATATAAGCTCTTCCAATGTTTATATGTGAGATGGATATGTTTGGTGATTCAGAAGTATTTCACATATCTTCGAGCCGAGTTTTTGCAACGGAGACGAGGTGATCAGTTATATGAAAGCATACGGGTTATCGCATTTGAAACAGTTTGAGCAAAGAGATTTTCATGCGAAAGATTATTCTGTTATATAGGAGAATATGTATCATTAATATCAATTTCATATATGAATCATGCAAATCCAGGGAGTTCTATTGATATTATGTTCCCATTATATGATCTTTTGTTATTGAGCTGAAGCTAGTGGTGCTGATCAAGATGTCTTCTATGATATCATGGACTCACAAACCATGTAATTAAACTTTGTGTGGTTTGCCTTTTTTTTGTGGTGTTCAGGAAGAAAAGCTGGTCATTTTGTTGTAGTAACATTGGAAGAGCAACCCAGATAGTGATATATTGCACTGATACGCTCCGATGCTTTTTAAGATGTTATGTTATCTAATGCAGTATATGAAATTTGTATTCTATTATGAAAAAAGTATACAGATGTGCATTCAATTTCATTTTGTACTTGGTATGCGACTGCATGAATGACAACTGTTTAAAAACAGCAAATAAGCTGCAGTGGATGTTTAATAAGTTGCAAAACAGGTATTTACTTATTTACTGTACAATTGTCAAAAATATCCTTATATTGTAGAAATAAAAAATTGATTTATGTTTGATGAAATAAGTTGATTTTTACATATAAAATTAATTTTATAAATATTTAAAAGAAAATTAAATTAACATAAATAATATTTCAAAATCACTAAAATGTTTTTTAAATATTATATTATAAAATTTTAATAAATTGAGTGACAAATGAAATTATATAAAAAAAAATTGAGAAGATGAAATGTGGTTTAATGATTTTTTGTGTAATAGTAAAAAAAATAGATACACATGTTATTAAAAAAAAAAGATTAAAGGCATGAGTGTCCAAACTAAAAAAATTAATGCATTTTATAAGTTATAATCTTAAAAGCATCCATTTCACATATTAGAAATTAGTACTTTTTAAGATGTTTTTAACTTAAATAAATTCCAATAAGTTTAAACATGCAACAATTGTTTATTTTAAGCTAAAAGTTATAATCTGCAGCTTATAAGTTTTAACAAACATGTACTTCATATACCATCATCTCTTCTAAATCAGTAAAATTATTTTTTACAATTTATAAACCTTTATCCTCATCTTATCCACAATTGATCTATAATCAACTAAATAACAAAAATTTCACTATTATGTTTCCTAACTATAATAACAGAAAAAAAAATACAACCAAATTAGAAATTATTTATTCTATTGATATAATTAACTATATATATTAGAATAGTGATTTATCCCAAACTAGCTTATGTTGTTAAGTGTTAGTTCGGTGGCCCTAAGTGAAATTTCTTGTCCCTCATAATCTAGTTTTATAGATTCAGTTGAAAGTAGGAATCAATGATATTTTGTCATGACACCAATGAAAACACCAAACCCCATTTGGGGTGGAATATAAATAAGGAATAGGGAAGAATATAGGAGAATAGCTAAAAAAAAAACTGTTTGTTTTACTAAAAAAATACACTTTGATAGCTATGTTGGATAAACTAGGATAATACAAGATAACTATTATAAGAAAATACTGGAATTGCTTATCAAGATTTATCTATGCCAATAGAAAAAAATATTCTACTTTATCATTTTAAAAATTTTCTCTCCTAACATCCTTACACACATTCCAAAAAAATGCAACATCTATCTTACACTTATTCTCAAACTCAAACAATTTATGTAAAAAGTATAATTATCATTTAAAAAGCCATGCACTCTTATCTATCTTTTATCCGCTTTTTATCCAATGTGAACCGAACACAAAAAATGTTACTTTTACGTATCTCAATGAAAATAATAGAAAATAAAATCAAACAAAAAATTACTTATTTAACATGAATTGTTATAGTTATTAGGGGCGAATAACCGTATATCACACCATGGATGCAAGGATGGATTATTTTACTCTCTTATTGAATCCAATAAGCTATTGAAGAAAATATGAATTCCTAAGTATCATTAATATCCAATAGAGAGTGAAATATATAAATATATACCCAACAATTGATTGTGCAGTTCGATTTATAGATAAATTATTATTTTTTATATAAGAATAAAATGATTGGGACTTTTCAACAAGCATTGTTTTATAATTTTTTAAGTACCACTTTTAGTTGTCCCAATCAACATAACGTTTTTAGTACGTGCAATCAATTTTTTGGTTATAAATCTAATCTACAAGTATTTTGAATTTTTTAAAAATAATAAACCTCATCTAATAGGGTATATATTTTTTTTTATAAAAAATAAAACATGTATTCTAATGAATTGCATAGATACATTTGTAAAAAAATGTAAAAATTTTAACAAAACATATACCTTGCTAAGATGAGTATATGATCTATTGACACATATGAATTAAAATTGAGGCTAGAATAAAAAATTGTGTAACAACACTCTTAAAATAATGTTTGGAACAATCATTCATGTAAATATGTTTTGAATTCATATAAATATTATTTTTAGGATAATGTCATGTACATGTAATTTGAATTTTTTTAAAATAATTTACCTCATGTATTCAGGTTCATGTTTTTATACAAAAATGAAACACATATATTCAATTGAATTGCATGGATGCATTTATAGAAAATGTAATTTTTTTTATAAAATCATATATCTCGTTAATGTGAGTATATACTCTGGTGATTTTCTATCGGTGCATATGAAATTGGAATTGGGGTTGTTATGTGTAACATCACTCTTATTTGTATCAAACATTTTCATTCGGTTGTGATTCAATACAGCCCCATGTGGAGTTCTAATAAAAAAATACATGCAATTTTTTATAAAAAAAATTATACTTTTATATAAAATTATATATATCTCATTATATGAAGTTTATTATTTAAAAAAATTCAAATATATGCGAACTGCATGCAAGCTGTAAACGGAGTAAAACACAACATTTTCTTTCCTTTAATATTTATAAAAGTGCTTCTCTTTGCACCCCGCCCATTGTATATGTATACAACAATCTAAAATTCATTTAAATTTTTTTGATATGCACACCCCATAATTTGCACGCTCCACCTTCTTTAAAAAAACCTCACAAAACTCACATTCATTTGCATATCTTCCCACATCCAATTTTAAACCCACATTTACCGTGTGCGCTAGAGAAGATGATGTTGAAGAGGAGGCGGATAAGCGATGAAGAGGAGTGACGAATCACGAGAATGAGGTGATTCAGCTAGAAAAGTTGTGTTAAACAAATTAGGGTGTGCAGTTTAAAAAATTAGATACAAAGAACGTGTAAACAAATTCACTTAAATTGGAAGGGTGAATATAAACACCTTATTTTTAAGGTTACCTCTATTTGTACCATTTGAATTTGTTTGCACGCCCTTTGAAAGTTAGGTGAATCTGTTTACATGTTCTTCTAATTTGCACACCCTCATTACGGAAAACTTCTTCTTCTCCCCCAGTCACCTCAACTTTGTTGGTCCATCACTTTCCTTCGTCAGCCGTGTCTACCACTACCTCCTCATCCTTCTCGTCTTCTCTCACACGCATGACAAATATGAATATAGGAAGACATACAAATTAAGAGAGCAAATCAAACAAATTTAAATGAATCTTGTGTTATCATATTCATTGAAGGGGGTGTGCACACAGGTTTGGTGTTGCAAGTAGAGGCAACATTTTTAAATGAAAACACGTATGGTCTGCGTTTTGTATTGTAAAAAAGACTTGGTCATTTTTACAATTCATTTGTTAATTTTTAAGTATAACATTTTCCATTTATTATCCGTTTAAAAAAGAAAAATGTTACATTCAGTCATTTTTATAGTCCAAAACAAAAATCACATATGTTTTCATTTTTTTACAATAATAAATAACGCCTAATAAAGTAAATATTCTAATAAAAAGTGTACGACGCTCCATTTTGAGTTAATGAATCCATTTTTAATAAGTGTAATTTTTTTAATGATGTATATACATCTATTAATGATATATGTTTTGTTGTATTTATAACAAGGTATGTATGACTATATTTTGGACTGAAAAATGACACAGTAATGCAACCCTAACAAATTCATTAAGTTGTCAAAAAATTTCGGATTCGTTAACAAACTCACCCGGCCCGGCCCAGTCATGGAACCGGCCCGGCCCGAGTATGAATCGGAGTCGGTTTGACTCTCCAAAAATAAAAAAAATAAAAAAATAAAAAATATAAAACGATACCCTCTCTCTGAAATCGAAACCTTCAAAAATACAATTTTTATTTTTTTCTGGTCTCTTCATCGAACAAGCGTGGCTCACTCTCATCGTCCGCCGACTCTCGCTAGGGTTTCTTCGCATCATCACCGATTTTGCGATTCCCTGCCGTTGATTCGTCGCAGGTAAATCTTATCTTGCCTTACCGCGCCCTAGGTTTTGTATCCGGACCTGAAATGGCGTCTAGGGTTATGGTTTTTGATCTGCTTTGTTGGTTGGTTGGGTGGGGGGGAGGTGTTATATGTATTGGTTGAGAGGGTTTTGATGAATATGAGCGGTTTTTTATATTGATTGGGTTTTCTTGTTGGGATGACTTGTTTGGAATATAGGGTTATGTAAAAATTTGATCTTTTTTTGTAATCTAATGTGGGTTTCTTTGTTTTTTAAATGGAGACTGAAACTATATGATGTTTTGTTGAATTGGTCTTCTTTAGAGGTTATATTAGGTTGAACTTGGTTTTTTTTTTATCAAGAGGAGAAGTTTGGATTCACCCTCTTTATAAGTTAGATCTCCCTCTTATTTGAAAATATGAGAAATGTTTCCACCTGGCATAATTTTTTTATAAAATATATATTTTTAAAAATATAGGCACATTTGGTGATCTGTACAAATCCCATGTTTTGAATTTGAAGATTCTCAGTTTTTAACAAAAAATATGTGGGTTGGAAGAAAATGAGAATGATAGAAATAAGCTTATGGCATGTTGCTGTTCTAAGGTGACATATTTATTTATTTTTTAATTTTTTTTGTATTTGACATTTTGAATGTACTTTATGTTCATGTTTAGACTTAGCTCGTTGTTGTCGATTATATTTAGTGTTCCTTTATTAGATTTGTCTCTTTTGTTAAGTTTTAGTTACTTTTGAAATGCCCATCCATCTATGTTTGTTGATGTCACCAATTTCTTGTGCGGTGGCACGACATGTTTCATACAGAGAAATAAGACTTTGAAAAAGTATAAGCCAGTGATTCACTTCGTTTTGGTTTTTTGCCATGTACTCTTTTCCATTGGGTAACTTCACTTAGTTAAGCTAACATTACCTGGTGGCTTCAGATAGTCACATATCAGTATAAGGAAAACAGAGTTCTGCATCATGGATATTATATTGAACTCTTTATACTTCCAGATATGAGGCCTACATTTATTTTGTATGTGCTTTAGATTTTGTGTTACATGTTTGTTTCTTAGATTGTTGAGTGTAGTATTTCCTTCTGCGACTATAACTATATTTCCCCTAGAATCCTATGATGAGAATATGTTTTTTTTGGGGGGATGTGAACAGTCATTTGGTTCAAGCATTTTCCAGGAGGCATGCTGTGTGAAGTTTGGATGCTGCTGATATAATCGCGAAAAGTTGTCTTTGCATGTGCTGTACGAGTGCCGGATATTTTCAGCATGTCGCTTAGCATGGGTCCACATCAGTTGCAATTTGAACATAGACAAAATCCGCCTGTGGAACCATCATCCAATGGCCAATCTGCCTTACCCATAAGCCTGGGATTGCAACAGGTAAGCAACAGGCAAACTGCACAGACAGATTTGTTACCTAAGAGCACCATAGTCTTCAATCCTGGATCACAGCAATTGCACTCTTTGACAAATAGACCAGCTGCACATACAGAACCAATGCCCAGGATCCCAAATTCCATGTCTGTAAACACAGGGTCACAGCATCTATCAAACGAGCAGTCTGTGATGCATGTAAATCGTGGTCCACAGCAGTTTCCAATGGCAACCAAACAAGCTTCACCAATGGAGACATCCCCCAAGTTTCCATATGGGATGCCAATGAATTTGATGACGTGGCAGCAGTTGTCAACAATAGCAAATAAGCGATCAACACAAATGGAACCATCACCTAAGGTCATGCCAATTAATTCTGGGCCAAAACATCCGCCAATCACAAAGAAGCGAACTACATATGGGGAAGCATCACGAAAAGTCCAAAATTCATTTCCTGTAAATTTTGGCCCGCAGCCATTATCATCATCAAACAAGCGGCCTGCACCGGCAGAACCCTCACCGAAGGGTGGGAATGAATTATCTGAAGCTGTCAGGGCAAAACTAAGGGAGTCTTTAACTGCAGCTTTAGCCTTAGTTTCAGAGCAGCAGGTCAAGCTGCCAGCCGAGGAGAAAAGTTCTTCGAGCAATCATGAGCAGAGACAGCAGCCAGCTGTTGAGAAAACTTCTCAGAATAATCAGCAGCAGAGTGATCAGCCTACTGAGGATAAGAATTCTTTGATTTGCTCTGCAAGCACACCAACACAAGCTGATGTGGTCATGCAGTCTGGTGAATCAATTTCTTCAGCCACGGAGACTGCTATGTCACATTTGCCAGATAGGCCTTCGGGGACTTTGACCTTTAATAATCAGGATGTTGATCAGAAGACTTCCAAAGGTGAATTGTCAGGAACATTGACTTCCACCGATCCAGATGCTGCTCAGAAGTACCGTGCAGGTGAAAATATTTCCAGTGAAATCCTTATGGCTGAAGATACAAGTAACTCTGCAAAGACGTGGAATTGTGATGGGGAAGATTTTGAACTGAAACATGTGTTGCTAGATGATGAAGTTTCATTCAGTGACAACTTTTTCATAAAAGATGAGCTTTTGCAAGGAAATGGGCTTTCCTGGGCATCTGAACTTGATGTTCATCTAGTTGAAGATCAGGCAGGTAATAATTGTAAAAGACCCAAGTTGGAACCTGTGGAAGTCACCCAAAAAACCGAACCTGATGCAGTCACCCAAAAAACCAAACCTGATGTAGTCACCCAAAAAACTGAACCTGATGTAGTCACCCAAAAAATCAAACCTGAGCAAGTTGTAAGTGATAAAAAGAAATTAATCTCTCAATCTCCTCAGTCTTTGGCAACACAAATTGAAGCAGAGCTTTTTAAATTATATAGTGGTGTCAATAAGAAGTATAAGGAGAAGGGAAGGTCTCTATTGTTCAACCTAAAAGATTCTAGTAACCCAGAGTTGAGGGAGCGAGTAATGTCTGGGGATATTGTGCCTGAGCGTCTTTGTAGTATGACTGCGGAGGAGCTTGCTTCGAAGGAGTTATCTGAATGGCGGACGGCCAAAGCCAAAGAATTTGCACAGATGGTGATCTTGGTTGATTCAGAAGTAGATACTAGACGTTTGGTCAAGAAAACTCATAAAGGCGAATTTCAAGTAGAGGTTGAAAGAGATGACAGTGCTTCAGTGGAGGTTGCTCTAGGGTCTAACTTGCTAAATCAAATGCCACCCAGAGCTAATGAAATAGAATCTCGTAAAAAGGAAGGAAAAATTTCCCCCAAGCCAAATGTAATGGAGACATCAGAAGGGGCAGCAATAGAGGAGAAGGTCAGTTCGCAAGGTCATGGCGTCCTAGGTGATGTAACTGAACTTAATAATGAAAAGGCAGATTATATGCAAGATTTAATGGTTGATGAATTGAAGGATGCAGAAGACCTTCCTCCTATAGTTTCTTTAGATGAGTTTATGGAGGCTCTTGATTCTGAGCCTCCATTTGAGAATCTGAATGGTGAAGTAGAAAAGGTTCATGCTATGCCATCATCTGATGAAAAGAATTCTGATAATTTTGTATCCAAATTGGATCATACAGGGCCTGATTCAAAGGATCTTGTTGATGCTGCCACTGATTGTAATACCTCAATTAAAGTTGACAAGATAGATGTTAAAGATGGAGCAAACTCAAAATTTGATGCTGATGTGAAAAGCCCTGAAAAGACTGCTAGTGATGTGAAATCCAGTGTTATTGATTTAAAATCAGGTACCTGCCCTCCTGGTGATGCATCAATCGGTGCGGAGCCTATCTGGGCAGGTTTGATTCAGCTGAATGTTTCTGCCTTGGTAACTGTTGCTGGCTTCTTCAAAAGGTTGGTTTATTTTCTTTTTGCCAGATTTATCTGTAGTGGGTCTGTTAACTTGGTACATGCTAAAATCAAATGCTTCCAGTCACTATTTTATAAGGTGGCTTGAATTTATTTTCCATGAAGTATTTTTGCTTGTCTTTTATATCTATATGTATAACCCTGACTGTTTTCTCTCAAAGGTGTAGCAAAATTTGCCCTGTCTGACGTGTGCCATTTAAACTTGCACTTATACATGTTCTTTGAAGTACTCTCTTGAAATTCCTTACATTGGAGATGACGTGTGGTTGTCCATTGATTACCCAAGATTAATTTGAAAGTTATATATATTTTGGTAGGTAAATGATGGGACTCGAACCCATGACCTCTTGGTTGCAAATTCTAAAAAAAGTTATTGAAAGTTATTTGATGTGGACATGGAATACTGAAAGTTATTTATTTCAGTATATTTGTTGCTGCTAAAGAGTTGTTTGTATATTCAGCGAATGTGCAGACTTTTGTATTGGACAAAGAAAAGGAGAAAGCCCGTTTCCATGATCTGAAATGGACATGGAATTGGTGTGTTGGTATGGTTGTTGGAAAACAGATGGTGCTTCAAAATCAGGAGAAAAGAACTCCTTGTTATGTAGTTTTAATCTCTTTGTCTTGCTTGATGACATGATTTGAATAGGTTTGACTATATTTGCGGTAGTCATTCTTTGCTAGTGGACTGGATTGCGAAGTAACATCATTGTTTAAGTTTGTCCAATGATCACTTGAAGATACATTATTTGGAAATCATAGACAGAGTCATGGTTTCTTAGTATAACTTGACCAATATGAGCATATACAGGTTCCCATCTGTTGGTCCAGTTATGCAGCAATTATGTTTCACTCAGCTGAAGCTTGTTAGTCATTTTTGCTGGTACATGTTAACTAAAATTTTAGAAAGAATTATGGGTGCTTGATAAGATAATTACGCAGCAGCAGCAGCAGAGTCAGGGAAGGTGATGCTCATCTTCAGTTCTGATACACACTTGTATCTGAAGGAAATTCTTGGATTTGAAAGGGAGAGAAGGAAAATAAATCTGCAATTCAGATAAAGTTGATGCAAAATTTAAAAAGCGATAATACAAGTTGGACTCCAAAATTTATCAATTATGAAGTTCACCAAACCTTTTTCTCACAAAAAAAGTTAATACAATTATTTTAAATAGATCCCAAAATTTATATATCAACTATCAAATAACCAAACTACGTTAATGAGCCTCAAATTGTACTTATATAACCAAACAAACACCTAGCTACTTAGGAAAGCAAAACAAAAAGGCAAAATAAAAAAACAAAAACAAAACATTAAAGACAAACTATTCTTTATTCTTATATAAAAAAAACTATTCTGTGTCCAAAATCAAATATGTTGGCCATTCTAAGGATACATATGCTCCCATTTTTTACTCTGACTGCAAGAATTTTGTTTCAGATCAGCCATTCTTGTCTTTCCTTTTCAGGATATGTTGCTTTTTTTTTAATGTTGTTTCTAATAATGGATAGTAACTGTTTCCTGTTGATTTGGCATGTCATAAGGTGGCTACTTGGGCTCATAAGAACATGAGTTTTCTTGGAGGATGCTTAATAGCTTCCACTGGTGGCATATCACTAACAAAATTTGAGCCCTGTGATAATGAAGCATTTCAATCACTGCATGTTAATAGTTTATGAATATACCTGTAGTTATTCATCCAAAATTATACCAAGATTGATCTGAATAAACTTATTATTATATCATGCGGAATGGTACATTTGTAAGAATTCCAAGCCTTAAAATGTGAGATGAGTTAAACATGATACAGTCAGATATTTTGTGTCATCATATGGAACTCCTGATTTTGAACAATAATTGTTTGGGTTTGTAGGAGATGAAAATATTCTGTGTGGGTTGCTGATTTTGGCTGAGACTCTTGTAAAATAGTGTATGGTTCATGTGAAGCTGACCAGTAGTTGTGCAGTACATTATATTTAAAGCTTTGCTTCAGTCTGCCATAAATTAGGTTGTTTATATAAATTCACTCCTTAGTAGGAGGGCACGTATCATTAAGTGATGTATGGCTGGTGTGAATTTTAAACTCTCTTTTGTGAAAATTGCATGCCGTCTCTGCCCTAGCGGCCACATTTTCTTAAGTTTTTGTGCGGCTGAAGGTTGTCAAAATGAATTGGTGTATATGGAAGGAAAAATAAATTTTTAGGTAAATATGAGTTTGGAGGAGTTCCGCAGACCACCCCCCCCCCCCGGTATGTGTCAAGTGTTCTAATTGTATCCGCTTCTTATCTGTGCAAACATGTTTTAGAACACTTGTTATGCAATACAGTACAGGAATAGCATTGGTGCTGGAGGTGAAATTGGATATATGGTTTGTTAAGTTTGATTTTCTTTACTGTATTGATTCCTCTAATCCTTTTCTGGCATTGTGGTCTGGAATTTCGATGCTCATGGCCTCTGTTCTGCCAATAAGTAACATTTAGGACATAGTGAGAATATGTGAATTCTAGTACTTAAGAGTGTCTGGGAAGTCAATTGTCTGTAGTGAACATTATTTTTGTGTATATTGAGCCTGCATATATGATCAATACCAGTGACTGCACTGTTAACAAATTTTTTTTGAACTCAGGTCTAATTTAATTATAAACAAAAACTTGTTCTTTCTTTCATTAGAAGCTATTAAAGTGATCTTCCCCTCGCTTGAACATTCTTTATTGCGGAAGAGTGAAGTGTAGAAAAAAAGAAATTGGACTTTTTTTGTGTGTATGTGAATGCATTTTCAATGCAGCGAATGTTTGCTATTGCATTCCATCTCCAGAATATCTTCAATTAGTTAATATCTCCAAGGATACTTTCTTTCTTGGCTTTTAGAAAAATCTATAGTTTTACCAGTTAGATTGGTAATTTGTGTTGTGCGGGCACATGTGTTTTGTGGTTGATACTCATGTTAAAAACCTACTCATTATTTCAGTACTGTTTATTTTATGCAACATTTTCGCTCTTTATGATAAAATGCACTTTTCATTATTTACTGCGGCTCACTGAACTACATTCTTGTTACAGTGGTGAGAAAACACCAACAAAAGATTGGCCTGGTTCAATTGAGATCAAAGGAAGAGTTAGGAAGGAAGCGTTTGAGAAGTTTCTCCAGGACCTTCGTCTATCACGGAGCCGTGGCATCATGGTCTCTTTCTCATCTCTTGCATTAGTGATCAACCTCTTTAAGTAATCTTGATTTTTGGGAATTGAATTTTATTAGGATATCCTCGACTTTAAGTCAGTCTTTATAAATAAAATGGTCTGTCAATCTTCTCTCGGAACGTTTGGCAAAGAGATCAGATTAAACTAAGGGGTCCCATTTGGAACCATTGTGGAATTGGTTATGCTTCTGCGAAATCAGTTTTCAGACAATCAGCTCTGAAATTTCTTTTTAAAACTTTAACTTTTGGTTTCAGATTTTGGTGTTTATGTGCTAAAAGCCAATAAAATTTCTTTTATGTAAAAAAAAAATTGGTTGAGTACCTTTCATGAAAAGCGGGTTGAGAGCAAATTTTTGGAACAAACAGATTTTGAAAATTGATTCCAAACGGGTTTAGCGGTATTCATAAATCCCCTTAAATCCCATTCCTTTCACAAGGAAATGGACAGTGGACAATCAACACTGACATGAATTAATGGGACATACTTCAACAGCATTAAAGCATCTCCAGTCATGTTGAGTTTTCATTATTGTGACCATTTAATTTTCTACCCACAGGTTCTGCAATTTTTTTGGAAAGAGGAGTCCCTTGCGAGTGGACTCACCAATTTGCAAGAGGTACATGCTTCATCTTTTGCAATGTATCCCCTCTACAATCATTGCATTTTCGGTTTCTGATATACAGTTCTTTCAGACCACCGAATCATACATAGCTGATGAGAGGGTAGGCTTCGCCGAACCGGCCCCCGGCATCGAAATCTACTTCTGCCCACCTCACCCGCAGACAACGGAGATGCTCGAGAGGCACCTCCCGGAAGACCAAACAGAACCCATTAAAGGTGCTGACAAAGGTCTTATCGGTGTCGTCATATGGAGGAAGCCAACCTCGCATCACAGGCACAGCACAAAGAGATCTAGTCTCAAGAGACAAGAAAGAAACACCACCGGCGTCAATGTCAGCCTTCCATCCTCCAGACCATCCCAACCACCACCTTCCGATGATGACGACGACGATGTCCCACCCGGATTTGGCCCGGCAGCCCAAAGGGATGACGATGATCTCCCAGAGTTTGACTTCATCAGGGGTTCGCAGGTTCCCGCCTCGAGTACATCCCACAGTCGGCCTCACGTGCCACCATCGCAGGCTCGTCCGGTGGACCAAATGAGGGAACTTGTTCACAGGTACGGGCATGGTGAGCTCGGACTGAGTCCCATTACCCGGCCAGGAGCCACAGCCCGGCCATGGAACGATGACGATGATATTCCTGAGTGGCAGCCCAATCAAGACCACCACCAGACGCAACAAGCACCTCCACCACCTCTGCCACCACCGCCGCCACCACTTCAACCGCCAATGCAGCACGGATATCAAATGCAGGCCATGAATCACCATTTCATGCCGATGCAGCCGCAGCAGCCAATGGTCCCACTCCCTCCGCCACCGCCTCTGTCCGTGCCTTTGCAGCCCGTGCAACAACAAAGCGTGCACCCGACATGGCATCCTAGTCAGTGGTGGTCCCCTATCCGCGGGCCAGCGGACTCCGGGTTGGTCAACCCGAATCACTTCGGTGGCGGCGGTGGCGGTTATAATCAGACCACCATTGAAGGGCAATATTATGGGGTGCCCCAAAATGGGATGGAATGGAGACCTGATATAAACAGGGGAATGTAATGGTTCTTTTTTGAAGTTATATAAAATGTGGCTGTGTATTATAAGCCTTCTTTTCTCTGTATATGTAGTCTGTGTTCTGGGGCTAAATTGAATGCAGATTTATATCGGTAGAGGGGAAGGGTTATTTTGATGGGTCGGTCACAAACAAATCCGGATTCAATGCAAAACTTTATATAAAGTATTTTTTTAAAAGTTGAGGACTTATGGTTCCCTTTTTTATAGAAAAGGTTGACATTTTGTGGGTCCCTTTTTTCTAAAAAAGGGCTTGAAATGAAATGCAATGGCTGTATGTACCAAACTTTAATTGTGTTTTGGGTCTGTCTTGGGTGGAATGCCTTCGGAAGTGGTGGTGCTTTTGAAATTTAATCTTGTGTGTGTGTGATGTCATATTGTCATGTGTGTGTCACATGTAGAGATGTGTTTGATATCTATTTTTTTTTTTTTTTTTTTCGGTAAGGAGTGCCTATTGGCATTTATATAGGATCAGCAAAATTAATTACATGTTGAGGTGTGTGGACCTCATATAAGCTACTGACAAAATTTATACAATCATGTACAGTATGGATAACTTCTTCTAATTTACCCCTGATTTGTGAGTCCTGCAATTCATAGCAGTATTTCGCAACCACCTTACCTCGTGCACATCTGGCAAGGATTTCAGGAGCTCGAACTAGTTCTCTCGGGACTTTATAAAATTCCATAGACTGCCTTCCTTGTCTCCATTGTTGAATTTCAGCTACTACCTCTTGAATCTGAGGTGGACCCAAACCATCCACTTGAAGTGTCTGAATTACAGATAGGGAGTCGGAGCAAATTTTGATTTGCTTAATACCCAGGGTACACGCAAATCTAAGTCCAATGCGAATGGCTTCGGCCTCCATCCTCATTGGGGTTGCCCATGGCCATCCCTCATAACCAGCCCCTAGGATACGGAATGGGGAAGAACAAGCAATAACAAACCCTGCTCCAGCTCCCCAATGCATCATATCTACTCCCCCATCAGTGATTAAGAAACAATCTTCCAGCATATGTGAATGGCATTGTAATCTAGGCACCAGTGGCCTCTTTACCTGGGTTTTTGATATCTATTATGATGGAGAGGAACTTCATGATAGGATCACATGTCCTATTGTAATTTATTTAATTTACCAAATTAGTTAATTTTTTTCATAGTATCTTAGACAAAAATGTTTTATCTACTGTATCTTTAAATTTCATTAAGCATCATCAAAACATATCTTTTGGTGGGGTCTTTTATTTTGTAGATATCTTGTATTTTCGAATCACAAAGATGAGTGCATGAAAGGCAATGCGTCCATTTTAGTTGGTTTAGGTTGATCCGAAACATAGATAATGTTTTGTACTGACACAATTCTGGTTATAATTCACGTGAAAATTGTCGTGTGTCTTTAATTTTTTAATATATTTACTTTTATAAGGTGAATTATATATTTAATGTATAATTTACACTTATACAATGAAAAATTACATGCTTCATTTGACGAGTAGAGACTACTATTAGAGACTACACGCGACATGTAGAGACTACACGCGACACTGTAATCATTGGTTGGCAAAAATCCAACCTAAACTCATCATTTAAAATTATTAGAAGATTATCATTATTATTGGAAGATTACCATTCAATTGATACAGATTGATTAATCAAATGTGGTTTACCAAAAATTCAACCCAAATCCCAACCAAATGATTACTTATGCAATCATTCCAACAGATGTCAGGTCACCTAAATATAAATGAAATCACTATAAAAGTAAGAGCATCTCCTACCACATTCCATATCTCCAAATTTAGAGAGTGGTGTGCTCCAACCATACTCAATATCCACCTCCAAATTTGGAGGTCATCTTCATATTTGGAGGCCACCTCTAAATCACTTTTTTCACTTTTTATTTTATACATTAATTAATTCAACCTAATGTATATTTAGATCCGCAAATCTATTTTTAATAATAATATTATAGTTGGAAAGATTTCACCGAGACCTTCAAAATGAGATTAATATTAAATTATTTTAAAATAGATTTTAAATAAATCATCATACGTTTGATTATTCAAGAATTATTTTATTTATTTATTTAAAAAATTATTAATTTAAAAATAACTCCAAAACAATTTAATATTAGACTTATTTTAAATGTCTTAATGAGATATTTTCAATGGTATAATTTTTATATAAATGGATTAATAAAAATAATATTTATTAATGAGTTTTCATATAATTTTAAAAATGATAAAAACAATGGAGGGTGATGATTGGAGTGCAACATCCTCCAAAAATGAATTCCTCCGAATATGGAGGGTTAACCCTGCATATATGGAGGCTTGGGTTGGAGATGCTCTAACAGTACACATTTTCATACATAATGGAAATCCCATTAGGACCAGAATTGACATGCCCAAGCTGCCAGTTAATTGTCAAGATATTTTTTTAAAAAATTATTATTTTTTTAAATTTATTTTTCTGCTGGTAAGAGCTTGACATAAATCAAATTGTTCAATAAATTGTTTTTCAGTGTAATGGGTACAATTCAATTATTCTTCAAGCTACACTATGACCTGGAGCACAGAGTTTGGAGATCAAAACAAGCAAAATGAAAAATTCCATATAAAATCGTGATATGCTGTACAAAACCAAGACATTTTACCTTTAGATTAGATTAGTGACACACAAATGAACAGCAGTGAAGAACTGATTAGAAAAATTTACAGTTCAAGCGACATGGGCTGAAAAATTGGGTCGAACTCAGCGCATTCGCATCTGGAGGCAGAGGGGGGTCAATGTGCCACCAAAATTAGATGAAACTGCAAACATGAGAGATTTTTCACTCTCCAAATCTGCATGTCAAAATTACTGGTACTTGATGATCAGATAATGACAGCACTTACTTTTGACGTTGATTTCGGCTTTAAACAACAGATTTTCTTAACCTGATAATGTTCATACTACTCTGTCCTTCCTCTTGATCCTTTTCATTTTTCTCGACTGCTCTTCACCGTCCATTTGCGCAAAACCTAATTGACTGTCACCCGATACATTTTCGGTGATTCCATCAGACGACGAATCTGAACATCCATCCAAGAGACCCTTATCAGAGGCCTGCATTTCCCGTACCTGAGTGAGAAGCCTCATCATTTCTTCCTGTACATAATCAAAACGCTCTTTCGTCAAAGACGATTCATGGACCAACATCTTCGTGAGGGGTTGGAGCGCACGAGCCCGGTCGGTCTTCCCAGTTTCACTACTGTGGTTCGTCTTACGAAACAATGAACTTTCACGACGCCAGCGTAATGGAAGGTATTTATCTGGAAGATTGAAACAGTTCCTCAAAGTGAGTATCGGGATAGCATGCCTGCACAGTATCCCAGATGTCTCAAACATCTTGCAGCTGCAAAGAACCTCTTCATCAGAAGGAATCCAACTAACAAAGCACCCACCATCCATCTTCATATGATGTCGCACGAGGGAATTCCCATTTGCTAAGTCAAACAATGCGTATTGTGTGGACATGACGATTTCATTTTGGAGCATGTCGAACGCATAGTGGGTGAGAATTGTGGAGGCGTGTTCTTCGATGGGCATGCATGTCTTCATATTAATAGTCTGATATTTTTGTCTCACGGTCGCTTCTTCACCCGCTTGATTACCTGAATCTGCTGCAGAGGCCACCTACAATTATGCAAAAAAGAAGATTCATTTAAAGAACTTTTTATAATTCGAGTTCATTGTTCAAAAAATCCATAGATATATCAGTTCGATATATCGATTTTGCCCCCCTAATTGAAAAAATAAGAGCATTTGTCAGTACATTTGGGCACTATATCAGTGATATCTATTGGAGTAAGGGAATAGGCCTGTTGTTGGGCCTATTCCCGGAGGCCCGGGGGTTGGGGGGCAACGCCCCCGACTCGAATTTTTGTCATGGGTATTTTGGTCTTTTTCCTATTCTAGGGCTTGTACATCTTGTAACTATAAAAGGGACCTTTCGGTCACCACAATACAATACAATATTATTATTCCATCTATTTCTTCTTGGTATCAGAGCCGCAAAGAAACCCTAGGGTTTCACAAAATTTTTTTTCTTTTCATCACGGATCGTGGTGATTGTTTCCTCTCTCGGATCGAGATTTGAGTTTTCCTTCTTGCAATGAATCCAACGCCGAAGGACCTCACGCCACTATCGGGTGGGGAGATCAAGGACGACGCCTCGTTAGGGCAGATCCAGAACACCTCGGTTGGTATCACCGCTATTCCGTTAGGGCACAACTCTCATGCTCAACGGATTACCAACGTGCTTCTTGATGGACGAAATTATCCATCATGGTCGCGTTCTGTTCGATTGTATTTGGGTAGTCGAGGCATGTCAGGCCTTCTTCTTGGTACCATTAAAAAGCCGGCTGAAACTGATGCAACCTTCAATCAGTGGGAGATCAACAACTGCACGGTTCTCGGGTGGCTCTACAACTCCATGGAGACCCGGATCTATAATATGTTCATGTATCATGATACGGTCGACTCTCTATGGGCTGCGTTGAAGAAGACCTATGGTCATGCCAGGAATGACTCACGGATCTATGAGTTGTACAAGGATATTGCTCAGGCCACCCAAGGTAACCAATCTGTTACAGATTATTTTGGATTTCTTCAGGCTCGTTGGGAGGAACTTGCCCATTATGAGCCTCTCTCAGAGTTGTCGAAGGAGGCTGCCACGATTGTGGTTGGCCGACTACAACGCCAACAGACGTATGCGTTCCTTATGGGCCTTCGACCGGAGTTCGAATCTCTTCGTGTTCAGATCTTGAATACCACACCACTTCCTTCTCTATTTGAAGCATTTGCTATTATTGAGGGTGATGAGCATCGCCGTCAGATCTCTGTCTCAGCACCTACTAGAACCCTCGGCGATCAGATGGCATTGGCGGCCACCTCTGGATATGACTCTCGCGGCCACGGGGATAGTAGTCGCGGTCGCGGTCGTGGTCGTGGACGTGGACGCGGCAATATTGTGACTTGTGGCCACTGTGGAAAAACAGGGCATGAAAAAGTCAGATGCTTTATTCTGTACCCACAATTGATGCGTCCTCGCAATGTTGGAGCTCCTTCATCTGCCCCTCGTGCTGCTGTTGCTGATGCTTCGGTTCCGGGTGATGCCCCCACTGCTCCATCTGGGTCGTTTGATATGCGTACTATTCAGAACCATATTGATGCCATGGTTCGGGAGAGCCTTGCCTCTCATGCTGGTCTCTCTCATGCTGGTCCAACATCCTCTGCTGCTACCTCAGGTATCCCCTCCGCCTACCATGTTAACCAATCAGGGTCTCCTACTTGGGTCATTGATTCAGGCGCTACTGAACATATGTCTGGTGAGTCTCGATTGTTTGCCCCCTTGACATCATCTTCTATGCACAGAGAGGTACGTCTTGCTGATGGCTCGCTTACCCCTGTCATCAGTAAGGGTACCGTTCCTTTATCTTCCTCATTATCATTGCACTCTGTGTTACATGTTCCCAACCTTGCTCTTAACCTTCTTTCTGTTAGCCAATTGACAAAGGTTTTGAACTGTTCAGTGACTTTTTACCCTGATCATTGTGTTTTTCAGGACCTGAGTACACGGAGGATTTTTGGCAAGGGGTATGAGAGAGATGGCCTTTACGTCTTCGGAGAACCACCCACCACGGCCCATGCTTCCATTTTGCCCACTGATCATTCGCATAGTTTTTCTCTACAATCTTTAGATTTATGGCATGCTCGATTAGGACATGCCAATTTTCAGCATCTATGTTCTTTATTTCCTACTTTTCGTTCTTCATGTAAGACTCATAAGTTTCAATGTGCTGTGTGTGAGCTTTCTAAACATACACGTACTACTTATATTTCTCGTATGAATAAAGCTTCTGGATTGTTTGATTTGATTCATTCTGATGTGTGGGGTCCCTCTCCTGTTACTGCTTTTGGTGGTCATAGATACTACTTGACATTCATTGATGATTTTTCTAGATATACTTGGGTTTATCTTCTTAAATCTCGGTCTGAGGTATCCTCTCAGTGTGTTAATTTTTTGCGCATGATTAAAACACAGTTTAATATTACTGTAAAGAGTATCAGGTCTGATAATGGGGGGGAGTATGTCTCAGATTCTTTTCGGTCTCATCTGAATGAGTTGGGGATTCTTCAACAGTTGACTTGTCCATATACACCTGAGCAGAATGGGGTGGCGGAACGAAAAAATCGTCATCTCATGAATGTGGTTCGTTGTCTCCTTCGAGGAATGAATGTTCCAAAGTCCTATTGGAGTATGACAGTCCTCACTGCTGCCTTTTTGATTAATCGGACTCCCAGTCGTACTTTAGGAGGTCAAGTTCCTTTTCATGTTTTGTATCCTGATCGTACTCTTTTCCCCATCACTCCTCGAGTCTTCGGGTGTACTTGTTTTGTTCAGGATAGGGGGCCCTCACGCACCAAGCTTGATGATAAATCTATACGTTGTGTTTTCCTTGGTTATTCTACCATGTCCAAAGGATATAGATGCTATGATCCTATTTCTCGGAGATTGTTTCATTCCCTTGATGTCACATTTTTTGAAGATGTGCCATATTTTTCTGACACGGTTCTGCAACATTCGTCTTCACCGGTTCGACCGACTTCATTTTTCCCATCATTGCCTTTGCCACAGCCACAGTCACAGTCGCTGCAGCCACCGTCGTCACCTCCTCCGTCGTCACCACCGCAGCCGTCTCCACCACAGTCTCCTCTAATTGTATACACTCGTAGACCTCGGCCACCTCTCTCTCCTGCTCACTTGTCGACATCCTCCTCGGACTCAGGTATACCTTCTCCCTTGATCACTCCACATTCTGTTCCTGATTTGCCTCCATCTGACTCTGATGTGCCTATTGCTCTTCGCAAAGGTCGTCGGAGTTGTGTCACTGCTCATCCTCTTGCCCAGTTTGTTTCTTATCAGGGACTTTCCGATTCCTATAGAGCTTACCTGGCTGCTACATCGTCTATTCGTATTCCTCGTACTGTTACCGAGGCATTACAGGATTCTCTATGGACCGCCGCTATGACCGCTGAGATGGATGCCCTGCAGAAAAATCATACGTGGGAGTTGGTTGATCTTCCACCAGGGGAGAGGACTGTTGGTTGTCGATGGGTCTTCACAGTAAAATACAAGGCTGATGGGGCTGTTGAGCTATATAAGGCGCGCCTTGTTGCAAAAGGCTTTACTTAGACTCCAGGGAAGGATTTTCATGCTACATTTGCTCCTGTTGCCTACATTTGCTCCTGTTGCCAAGCTGACTACTGTTCGGCTTCTTGTCTCTCTTGCTGCTTGCCACAACTGGCCTCTTCATCAGATGGATGTGAAGAATGCTTTTCTTCACCACGGCGACTTGACAGAGAAAATTTATATGGATCCGCCGCCTGGTTTTCGTCTTCAGGGGGAGTATTCTGGAAAGGTGTGCCTTCTTCTCAAATCTCTATATGGACTTAAGCAGTCACCGAGAGCATGGTTTCAGAGATTCAGCGTAATCATTCTCTCTCTTGGATTTACTCGTTGTCATGCTGATCATACTTGCTTCATTCGTCGAAGTAATGGACGGTGCACCATTGTTCTAGTTTACGTGGATGATATTATTATCACAGGAGATGATGCTGATTACATTGTCAGAGTGAAGACTGAGCTTGGACAGGCATTTGATGTGAAGGATCTAGGTCCTCTTCGGTATTTTTTGGGGATTGAGATTGCTCGCTCACGCCATGGTATTTCGCTCTCCCAGCGAAAATACACTCTTGACCTACTTGAGGACACCGGTATGCTTGGATGTCGCCCTGCCACTTCTCCCATGGACCATCGCCTTCATGTTGAATCAGGCGACCTTCTGCCAGATCCTTCTTTGTATCAGCGTCTAGTGGGTCGTTTGATCTACTTGACAAACACTAGGCCTGATTTGACTTTCGCTGTCAGCGTAGTGAGTCAATTCATGCATGCCCCACGGACTTCTCACCTAGATGCTGTTTACAGGATTCTTCGATACTTGAAGTCATGCCCTGGTCTTGGCTTATTCTATGCTACTAGTGCTCAGCCTACCATTTCTTGCTACACTGATGCAGATTATGCTGGTTCACTCACTGATCGGCGATCCACTTCTGGTTTCTGTACTTTCCATGGGGGCAACCTTATTTCCTGGAAAAGTAAGAAAGAGTGTGTTGTCTCTCGTTCTTCTGCTGAGGCAGAATATCGTGCCATGGCCCAAGGCACATGTGAGATCATTTGGTTGCGCTCTCTTCTGACAGAGTTGGGATTCCCTGTAGTTGGTTCATCTACTTTGTTTTGTGATAACCGATCTGCCATTATGCTTGCCTCGGACTCAGTTCTTCATGAGCGGACCAAACACATTGAGGTTGATGTTCACTTTCTTCGAGAGAAAGTACAGTCGGGCGCCATTGACACAGTTTTTGTCTCTTCCAATGAGCAGCTTGCCGATATGTTCACCAAGTCTGTTGGTCCTTCTATTCTTCATTCTAGTTTGACCAAGTTGGGCTTGATTGATATCTTCGCTCCAACTTGAGGGGGAGTATTGGAGTAAGGGAATAGGCCTGTTGTTGGGCCTATTCCCGGAGGCCCGGGGGTTGGGGGGCAACGCCCCCCATGGACCTTTCGGTCACCACAATACAATACAATATTATTATTCCATCTATTTCTTCTATATCATCACCGATGTCATTGATATATAAAAAACTATCGAATAATGGTAAACAAGTCGAGCTACCATTTGAATTTATTGCTAGCCTAATTGCTGCCAATGACTATATCCAACAACTGGAATTCCAGTCATTAGAAGGGGATTTTTAATTCCTCTTCCTCCAAGAATATTTTGGCTTTATTTTTCCTTTCTCTTTTTCTTTTTCTTTTTTTTTTTTTGAAAATTTTCAAAATATATTACAAGTCCACATCGATATGTAGATTTAGTGACCCCACTGACGTATAAAAAAAAATTGATATTTTAAACCATGCAAAGATCAGTACCTACCCGCTCAATGAAGTCCTTCAGTCGCGTCCTCGAGTTCAAGAATCCCTTAAAGAAGGAACTTATTGACTTTGAATGCCTAACCGTTGTCATTCGGGCAAGGAAGAATCCTCTTAGATATGACAGTGCCCAAAGTGCACGCTGGGAGAAAAGCAAAGAGATATGTCTATCTGAAACGAGTCCAAACTCGATTACCATTTGATCCCATTCATGATCAAATTCCTCTGCTGCTTCCAGGTCATACAACCTTTGGAATGCAGACTT
>CM060879.1:18448167-18498167 GCA_030737845.1 Acorus calamus | reverse complement strand
CAGTGATTATACATACAAGAGAAGAAACCCTAGTGTAAAAAAAACAAAAAAAACCCTCACCGGATGGCTCCAGCAGCAGCTTTATGAAAATAAGGATGTGCATGCAAATGATCCTGAAATTTCAGCATCTGCACATATGCTCGCAGAGTCATTTTACGTAAGCAGTAGGAGTGGAAGTCAAACTGATCTTCAGTGATATCCGCACAGTGCTTCTCGACAGCCAATAATTTTTTCAAAGCCCGTCCTAGGTCACCTTGACGGAGATAACTTTCACCAGAAGCTAGTTCATACCTTTCAAATAGCATAAGCCAATAGTATTAGAAGAAACAAAATTGTAGATATTTCATGGCAGTAATAGAAACCATGAAAGTATGAAATACACACCACATGCACTGCATATCATGCAGGTTATTATGCTGGTCCCCATCCTTGGTGAACAAAACAGCTGTTTTCTCAGCTAGGCTAACCTTCAGATAATAAGAGAGAAAATTTAATTCCCAAATAAAAACATCTTGAAGACTATTTGAACAAGAGACTAACCAGGCATAAGATCATCCGTACGGAATTTCCATCTAATGACCATATATAACCAGCCTCTATCAGCAAAACAGGCTTCCATGCAAGGATATTCAAATTACTTCCCCACTGACCCATTCCTCATCAACCTTTAAATTTTGAATAACATGCAAACACATATCTCAGGCTTATTTTTCTCTTTTTGTGCTTTGATGATATTGGGGAACAAGCATTTTATCTACCTCAATTTAAATCCACACCCTTCCCACTTAATTTGTCCTTTTGGTAAAAAAGGGGATGCATTAAAAAAAAGCATAGTTTCAACCTCACTGATTTCTCTATCTGAACAAGTGGAATACACCTTTTATGAGTTCAATGAAATAGCATGAGATATCTCTAGCAGAAAAGAAACAGAAATAACCAAACTCAGCTATCCACTAGTTGCATTGGGATTCTGATATGTGAACTACAGACATTGTCCTCTTAAATCGTCTCTTCTTAAGCCTATGTTTGGCTACATAATAAGACTTATTCCGGGGTATACAATTATATTAGCATAAGTGGGTATAGCAGTGGAATAAATGATTTTATGTTTGATTGTGTTTTAAATTATTCTTGTTGAGAAACATAATTAAAAAGTTTTTTGTTGTTTCGATAAAATGTGAATAAAGTGTAGATAAGGATTTATAAAAGGTAAAAAAATGATGATGGTTGATTTGACAAATGATTTATAAGAGGTGGTGACAATTAATTTGATAGTGAACCCACATATTCTTTTAGTGAAATAACCTGAAATAACTTTAATTCCACCTATTTCATGGAATAACTATCTACCTTTATAACAAGTTATCCAAGCATATGTTACCCCTGGGTATCCACCCTCCCAAACAACCACAATAAGTTATTCACTTTATTCCAAGATATCCACACCCTTATTCCACATCCAAACGAGGGATAAATGTTTTTCCTCAGAAAATTTAGTGGTAAATTATTAGAGACCTTTTTTTGGTGATGAGGAACCCCAACATTAGTTGGGAAAACTCCGGATGCACATAATCACCCACAAACCATGTGCATCTGTTATGAACTCGAGACATATGGGGAGCAAACACACGGCTCTATTCAAAGAGTCAACCGCGTGTGGTTTAGAAGGGGACCAAATTGAGATGCACTTCATGGGCTCCAAGAGCCACACCTAAATTTCTGCAATTTCAATCACCACTGAAAAATACTAGGGTACAAGAACTTGATCCCCTTAAGAGGACATTACACTTACTTGGTCAGCTTGAAGCATACGCTTAACACATTCACTGTTCAGGAAGCGGTCTGCGAGATCCATTGACCTAGCTTCATCTGCCAAATTAGCAGAAGCTGGCAAGTCACCGGCGTGTTTCAGTATTCTTCCCTGTGATTAAATAAAAATAGGTTGTCATGATGCAACAGATAAAAAGCTTAAAGTACTAATCAAATCATGTTGATATTTTTATTTTTATTTTTTGAAAATTGGTGCCCCACTGTGAATATTTTTAACGATTTGAATGGTATATAATGAATAGTGCCTATTACAAATACAAATTCATAACTTAGTGGCAGGTTTTAGGCAAAGACAATAATCTACCTTTGCCAAGGAAAAATATATATAATAAATCTATGTATACAAAATCCCTGGTCAGACTATTTATTTATTTTTTATCTTTTTGAAAATAATCCCGAGGCAAACTTTAACAGGAAGATTCCCCACACATCACTGAGAAGATGTTTTATTTAAGATTGTCAACCTGACATCAATCTTCATGGGAATTATATCTAGAGTCCTGATCTTAGGTAATCCCCCTTCACCTATCAATTGCAAGTCTGGTCTTAACTCTTGAACATTTGAACAAGGTCCAGTCGATGAATTACAACTCGTCTGCAACTGGGTAAAATGTCCACTGCATTTTTATTTTTATTTTTTTTAGAATAAATCCACTGCATGGTTATGATTCTAGAAAAATAGAGGAAAGATGATGGCACCATAAACATATAGTGAAGCATTTGAACAATTATCAAAGATCATGTACCTGGAAAACTACAAAAAAAGGAAGAAAGAGAGATTGACCTTGATCTACAAGATATAATACATATAGTAACAAACTGGACATTATTTAAACATCCAAGGTAAATCACAAGTTCAGACAAATGATCATATTATGAGAACGTTCTCATGATGCTTTAAATTTATCAATAATAAAGCTCCAGTCATTTTCCTGTTTTGACTCATTAAAAAAAAATTCTCATGTATGAATTTTAATGAGCATACCCTAATTTTTGTGTCTATAATAACATAGTAAACCATTAAAGTCACCAAATAAGATATAGTAGTAATAATATATAAACAATCAGGATTTACATCACCAAAAAAAGAAATTGCCCTATGAACTTGCACTTTTATTCATTAAACCGGGGGGAGAGGGGAGATTTACAAATCTCATATATACAAGAACAGCACAGCACTTCCAAGAATGGAAAGCAGACTAAATAGAAACCTACCTTCACAGAATACAGATCAATAACAGTTGGAGTATGTTTGATAGCCTCATTAATTTTAGCAAGAGCAACATCGTGCTGTCTTCTTCTGTCATAATGCTGCGATGACATGAAATTCCCTAGTGATGTTGGATACTATAGAATCTCCACAAGCAAATATAAAAGTAAATCAAAACAGCAGGTCAACCTGGGCCAACAAAAACAAAGTCCACAGGAGTGTTGACGGAGGCTCCTTTTGTGAACTGTCATTTTAATGAATTCAACACCATTAGTCAATAAATGAAGAATTGTCAGACTATAGCACATGAGACACAATTGACAGAGTACTACCAGCATCCTTTTCTCTCATCCAACCTAATATTAAACAAGGAATTTGCATAACCAACTAAAACCATACAAAGCCGATCTGCATTTATGCATCCATATTTCCATGAAAAATGTAAATATAAATTAATGTGGTATATTGTTCATGCCTTACACCCAAGTTGCAATTTGATTAGAATTGGTGTGTTGGAAGTTGACTACAGTTCTAAATCAGACCTATTCTCAAAGGAATACTGAAAAAAGGTCAATTTTATTCAACAACCTAAATAGCTCAAAACACAATGATTACAGACTGACTGACCATTATTATATTTATATGTAACTGTGGATCTGGCTCTGTAAGAGGTGCAAATGAAGCGATCTTAGCAATCTTGTAAAGTTCCAATGGTTAGTTCCTCACACGGTGTGTTGGAGTATTTGGTGGCGCAACAAATGCATCTTCCAACACAAGAGGATCTACATGGAGTTTATTTGGACGGCCATCTCATCAACCTTAGATCATGGGTTTTTTTATCCTTGGTGTAGACACGCCTTCCACTATCATGGGTGATGCGTGGTTTCGATAGGACTACATAGGGCTTCACACCAAGTTTTGGAGGGGATTCCCTTGTATTTCTTCTAGTTTTTTCCTTAAATTATCTTTGAAATTGGTGATCCCTCATCCTTATTCATGGGCTTTCTAATTAATAAGATTCTTAATATCAAAAACTGTCAGGAATATTCTTATCAGTCAAATTTACAGACTCAAATCTTCATCATTATCAATTGCATCCGTATTAAAACATGCCCCAGTACTCAAGTACTCAACATACCTACAATAATTTTCCGGATAAAAATTTATTTACAATTTAGAAGCTTTAATCCATGAGATCTGGTTCGATTGTCAAAATATGCTAGAATTAGTTCACTTACCCAAACCTCACTGCTTTTAATAAAGAAAACAATAAAAATTTAGGATCTCATTCAACTCAGTAGTTGCATTTTATGCACAATGACAACATTTCAACCTCAGAGTCTCCATGAATGTTCTTATTTAATGTGGGACAATCTACACAACAATCCATCCATGAAAAACTAAATAGAATGTCATTCAAAAATTACCTCCCAGGAAATCCACCAGAACTTTTAATTGAATCTTCCAGTTCAAGAATTACTTTCTCAAGAATATCCGCCTGCATAAGCGATAGGTTATGAAACTCAGCTAAGGATTGAAATAGTGTTTCAACTAACATATGATAAAATTCCAAGCAAACTAAGTATAGAATCATCAACCAACCTTGCCAGGTTGATCATACAAGGGAGAAAGGTCAGAGAATAGTGAAGGAACCCCCTAATGCACAAAACAAGAAAAGTATCTTAGTTTGGCAATCTTCTAATTCAAAATTCAAATCAACTTAAGTTAATAACTATTAGTTTGGCAATATCTGCCTGCACAAAGCAACATGATAATTCAACATGGAAGGTAGTAGTGCATAACTTGAAATATCATATTAATTAATATTGTCAATATTGCGTATGCATATAAAGCACCATTGATAATATATTAGACTTACCTTGGTTAAGAGAGGTCTAATGTAGTTGTCAGCTGACACCCGGAACTTTTCAAATTGAAGAAAGTCAAGTGGTATTCGCTGAGCAGATAACCGACAAAAGACAAGTCAAGAAATGCTCATTAACAATTATAAATTGCCAAATAGATAACATATCCCTACTATAATAAGAGATGAATAAGTGAATATCTTGAAAATTATATGACCACACGCTTGAGAATAGGAACAAAGATACTTTCAGAAGCAAATTTTCTCAATCATTGGTCTCATTCTTTCCGATATAATCCTTGAACTTTGAGATTTGTCACTGAACATCCCTTTACCTTGGTTTCTTTGATCTATGAAGAACCTTGATTTTGAAATCTTCATCGTGCCCTTTCTACCCTGCCCTTTCTACCCTATCTTTTCATTAGTGCTAATCTGGTTCAGTGGGAACGAGATTTGAGCATCTTGTTGGTGATGAGGAACAAGACTTCCTTGCGGGTATGAGTAAGGACAGTGCTGGGTTTAGGAGGTTCTGAATTGGAAGGTTCTTCAGCTTGGTGAACACAAATAACAATGAACCATCCAGAGGAATAGATCGAGGCAGGATCATTGTGAATTAGTCATTGTGTAAGGTTATAAGATCCTCCGACCTTAACAATTGTTTTCTAGAACTAGGTCTCATGATTTTTCCTTTTGGGTTTAACATGTAAAAAGTTATTGTGCCTTATATATGTATACTTTCATGATTAGTGATTTATCTTCTTTTGCATTACTAGTAATCATCCATGAATTTGGCTATGATTAATTAGTTCTTCTTGTTAATCCTGGAGCTAGGGACTTAAAAAATGGACGGCTTAATATAACAGGCTAATTTGCGGTTTTCATACACCTCAAAACGTAACGGGGTGATGGTTACTCTTTTACCAGTGGACATGTGTTCCAGGAGGCCACCTTGTTTTTTTTATTTATTATATGTTGCTTTTATCCACCCCCCTATCTTCCACATGTCAGACTTGTGATCAATTTTTGCTATATAATAACTCTAAAAAAAATTCCGGAGCTCGGGATGGATCTTTTTTAGCATACTCCTATAGGGGGGCCATGTTGTTCTTTCCTCTCTTTTTCCTTGATGTTTCCCTTTTTACTTTGGAAAACCCCCGTCTTCTTTTTTATTTGAAGGGCATCTTTTAGTTATATATGAAACTCCACTTATTTCTCAAAAATTAGATCTTTATTTTTGAATAAAAGTAGGATATTTCCATTACTTAATAAAAAGACTCCCTAAGAAGGGAAATGAGGGACCACCAACTTACAATAAAAATAGAGAAGGAAGAAGAAAATAGAAACAACAAAAACACAATGAAGAATCAACTGAGGATATATTACCTCTTTAATCGATAATCAGTAGAGATGTAATATTGAATTAATATTAAAAAGTTAAAAAATAATTTTTAAAAGCCAGTAGAAACATACATCGACCTATTTACCCCCTCCATGTCATGATCATATCAAAGGTCACCCTATCAGAATCATCAATGTTACTAAATCAAGCAGCCCAACAGGGCAAGGAAACCCACAAGGTGTGGGGGGGTACATGGTTCTCAAAAAGCGGTTTCTGTGTGCCATTGTATTACAGTAACTTCTCAGAATTAGTTTAGCATTCTATTTAATCTCATTGCATGTCCATAACTATAATTTTTTAGAGACTCAACAACTGAAAATAAGTGATTATTTGAAAACCTAATATTCAATCATGTCGATTGCCCAAGATAAAGTGATGCAAAACTAACAAAAACTAAAGATCAAAGTTGATAATATGGATCAAAGATGATAATATGGATTTAAGCAAAACATAGTAGATGACTAGAGAAACCATCCCACTAACAGACAAAAAAGCAAGGTTTTAAATCGCGATCGATTTATCGATATATCGATCGATATATCGATTTTGCCGACGAAAACGCGATAAATCGGTGATTTCGCGAGGTTTTATCGAAAAACCCGCTGACGTCAGCAAAAACGTCAGCGATATAATATATCAAAAAAACCCCCTGACGTCAGCAAAATGTCAGCAAAATGTGATGTTACGAATGTTAGTGTAGGTTAGGTTAAGTTAGGGTAGACCGCAATAACACTTTATATTTTTTATTTTTATTTTTATTTTTTTTATTTATAACAGTTTATATTGTATTATTATTTCAATGTGTATGTATTATTAGCAATTATAAATACGTATATATTAAAATATAAAGGGTTGCATCGGTTTGGTTTTTTTTTTTTTTGAGATGTCCGTCCAAAGTGGTGGCGGAACTTTTTAAACTTGGGATGATAGGGATGTGTAAGATGTGTAATCACTGTCCCATTTGTAATTAGTGTAGGTTAGGTTAAGTTAGAGTATAGCGCAATAACAGTTTATATTTTATATTTTTATTTTTATTTTTTTTATTTTTTTTATTTATAACCATTTATATTGTATTATTTTTTCAATGTATATGTATTATTAGCAATTATAAATACGTATATATTTAATAAATTTAGCCAATCGATATATCGGTCGATATTTCGATATATCGATCGATATATCGATTGGACCCCCTAATCGATATATCGATTATATCGATATTTAAAACATTGCAAAAAAGGTACAACTTCACATTAGATTGAAAATCAATACTTTAACAATCATTTTACCCGAACAGCTGATGACCACTTGTATTGCTCCATAAGTTCTTTATACAGGGCATCTAATCGATCAACTTCATCAGAAGAGAACTGGCACTTTTCAGAATACAGCCCTAGGCATTTTTGCAGACCCGAATAATACCTGAATTAAACAAAAATCCACCAAAAATTAAAAGAAAAACAGTATCCAGAACTTGTGAATGGAATTTTCTTCCCTTCTATGAGGCAAGGATAGAAGTTGGGGAAAGCCCACGCAACACAGATTGCTTTTCCATGGTGTGCATGCAAACTCACACTTTTATAAGGACAAATGCCTAATTCACCAATATTTTCAATTGAATTGTCATATGAATGAAACATACAAGTGAATTATGGAAAGGACATGTTCATGTGTAAGCAAGTTTTTCATATCTACCAATAAAAAAAAGGGTTTTTCATATCAGATGATTATTAGCTTATACAATATGGAATATATCATTACTTATTAGAGTCCATCAAACTACAAAACTGATAGGCAATTTAACATGTTAAGATCATTTTTGGAAGAAAAAAACAATGTCGAGTAAATTAAAATAACATCACTCACTAGAACACTACCAATCTTAATCAGCTTCATAGGTAAGGTGATGTGATCAAGGGCTTCTATTCCATCATCACATAATTTAATTCATTTTAATATTTTATAAAGATGTAAAGAAATATATAAATGATATCTGGCTATATCCAGAATGACCACCGGCAAAAATTTATGGTGGAATAAGGTTTTGCGAAGCCTGACTAAAAGCGATTGAATTACAGGCCATGCTGAATTGAACTAAGCATTGGAATGCTCAGATAAATGTGGCTTTGAAACTAAGTTTTTCCAATGTATTTATTGATAGTTTCAGGACCATTCAAATGGCCCAATTTTTTCAATATAAATCATGAATTCCAAGATTGAACTCTTGACAGTAATCACTGACATCTGTCAATGATCTTAAAAGGAAGGAAAAAAGTCACTCAAAAACTCATGGTGCTATGTGGAATTCCATGACAATTAGAGAGAAGATCAACAAAAGCAAATTCAAGCAGTGTCACATCTTCCAAGGAATAATTTAGCTATTATGGTAAAAACAGACCCTTGGAAAGTGATTGGTATTCTATTTGTTAATAATAAAAGAAATGGAAATGGCTTTCCAATCATAAAAAAGAAACATACTAAAAAATTTGTACAAATCCAAGTAAAAGTCACCAGTATAATTGGTGTTGTTACTTTTCTGAAAAAAGCAAAATCACTGTTATGAAGAAAAACAAGAAGTAACTAGATAAACTAATGACTTTATAATATTTTAGCAAGAAATGTCAACTAATTGCTATATGTACATAGTTATGCTCTAGCGAATTAATAGGAATGATATTGTTCTTTTATTAGTGAAAAACCTTCTTACTTATAGTTGTCAGGGTTCATAAAAAGCAGAGTCCTATATACTTTTTCTCCTTCTTCTACACGGCCAAGCTTCTCTAGCAAAGAAACCTGCTGTTCCTTGTATGTTAACTTGTCCACCTGAAAAAAAAGACATGATCCCATCTCAGGATTGCTTATGCTCCTATTTCTACATTGTGTAGGCAAGGGCATCATACACAGGGGCTTACTATTTTTGCTTCCTTCTTGTACAACTCATTTAGTGCCCGCTCATAAAACCCATGCTCCTCCATTAAAGAAATCTGCATCACACTATTTAGAATTACAAGCACAAAGGCAATAAAGTGATTTTCATTGTGCTAGTGTGTGATTCATTGACTATACAGAATCACATAACAGGTTAGGATATTGAAATGTTCCAAAAATTGAGAGTAATTTTCTTCCCATTAAGTTCTGTCATCTCCTTCATTAACAACATCAGTGTGCATGCTAGAATCTTCTAATTGAAGTGAGTTTAAAGTGAATACATTGTTGATCGAAAGATTGAAAAAATTTACCTTGTACAGTAGCATTTCTCCATGTTCACAGCGTTCATTATCTGAAGGATAATCATCTTCTAATGTCCCCTCATAAGCTTCCAAAATTTCAATCGCTTTTGAGCCACTAGCAATACCCATGCAGAGGATGAACAGCTATAGAAGAAAATAAATACACAATAATTCTAAAGAAAAGATACTGTCAATTTTAAATATTTTCTGGTTAAAGCACGGTACAAAACTAGTGTATTCATGTGGAGGCCATGTTAAACAAGAGCATGTCGAACAAGGACCACACCAGTGGAGTTTGTTAGAAAAGTTGTCCTTTTTCGTGTGTTTTGAGATATACATATGTAGAACTGATTTGTAGAAATTCTTCAAGAAGCTCTAAATCCTGTGTTTCACATATCATTTCACCATCTTCAGTATAAGCATGAAAATAGCTTTCCATGAATAAGTACTGTGAATGAGAGTATAAAAAAACAACTGTAAGAAGGATACATTCATATTAAATGCCACTCATGAATGACCTTCCAAACTTTGCAGTTCAATATCAGATTCCACCGCCTATCCATTGTGCTTACACTAGGTACTCAGTAATTGACATTAACACATGGTACTGGGTAACACTCCAGTACCATGAACATGACACCCCAGACAGGACAAGAATTCAACCCTATTTGCCTGAATATCTCAACAATGTAGTAACAGTTGAATATATAGTTGGTATATGCTAGCATGACAGAGATATTCAAAGAACTTAAAACTAGGAAAAAATGAGAGAAGATACACTTAGAATCTGGCCATCTGATAAGCAGTTGTGGAAATAGCATGCATGGTGACATGAAAAAAAATACCATGGGTGGGTGACAACAACTTTACGAAGAACAAGGTATCATATTCATCCATCAGTGAGATAATTATAACTGTGTCGATAATGGTCAAAGAGAAATGTCATCTCACAATTTTCTCAATCAATTCCCAAAATAATATTAAATGGTCAAATTTAAATATGCATTTATCAAGCAATTGACTGTTCTTTGACATTCCTATTCTGTGAACAAAAGAGGAATACTATAAACGCTCAAACAACTGGTCAACATTAGGTTCGTAAACAAAGGCAAGAGTTCCAAGATTTTATATTTTCCTCACAGCTATAAAATTTTCTTTACCATCTTTCAATTAAAGAATCAATCTATTTAATTAGTGTCATGGATTTCATTATGTGCAGGCATAGAAGAAAAGAATGAGCCAGTTGCAGTTTAGAAGTAATTGCATCAGAAGTAATCAGGGAACAAGACTTTCATTTCTTGTTGGAGATGGACAATCAGAGATTGAGCAGCAGGAGGGATACCTTTTATCTCTGGTAGAACTAGGTGACGACATTTTTTTCATGAAAAAGTGATGACAAGTTATTCATGAATAACAAATACTTGCAATTGAGTGATTTTCCATACTAGGGTTTTGTTGTTCAACAGCAATGAAAAAGTATAGTAGATAAATCTCATGGAAATAAACATTCACAGTAGGTCAAGGTTTACTTGGAATTCAAATGCTGGGCAACTGCAAACCCAATCCAGTTCATACGATGATTTGGTTTTAAAGTCAGAAGTTGCTGTCTCGTTTCAACAAATCCAGTCAGGTCCCGCATCTGTGCCTGCAATATGAACACGGATCCAATGTCAAAATAAAACATCTGCATAGTGTGTCTTGATCTACATAATTAAAATTATAGATGCCATAATAATAAACAAAAGATGAGCATGATATATACATCGTTCTGGTTCACATTTGTCCATAGAGAAAAATAGACAGCAGAATGTCAACAGAAAGTAAGCATAACAATCAAAACACCATGTAAGTTGTGTCCTCCAAATTTGGTCGCCTTTTAATCATTTCAAGCAGACAATAATTCAGTGTCAGAGAAATGCCCCACAATTACTCATCCTAGCAGGATGTCATTACACCCACTTTACAAGGAAACATTTCCACACAAACATGAACACATGAAAAAGAGCATGTCACTAAAGTATAGTACAGAAATATAATAGAACCTTCATCTGGAAGAAATAAATAATAAATACATAACATTAGAAACTAGGGGTGGTTACCAACATGCATTAATTACAACCAGGATGAAATATGTTCACCTGCAACAGAGACAAATCCCGCAAAATTTCAATGTTGTTTGGATCAATCCTCAAAGCATTCCGATAGCATTTAATTGCTTCACGGTATTCCCTGTCAGATCGATATAGAAGACCATAAACGTGCCAGCACACATGACTTTTAAGATCATTCTGCATAGAAACATGAGAATCAGACATTTCTCACTGTAGGCAATATGCAAAATTTGTAATGAATAGTGTGTCCAACAACCTTCAGTCCACGGCGAACAAGTTCGTATGCTTCAGTTTTACGGTCCATGCAATTCAGTGTTAGTCCCTTCATTGACAATGTTTCTGGTACAGGGAGGAAAAGGTCATACAATCAGTGTTGTAGAACCAAACAATGCAATTAGAATGAATTGTGAAAGTTAAAACACACAAATGCTATATTTGCAGATAATAAGATAGTACTATATACAGAAACAAAGTCAGAAAAAACCCCTTATTTTACCAATAACAACATATAATATAGTTTGACAATTGATAAAGATGCTAATCAAATATCAACAACTTCATAGGCTTCAATTCACTCTCCACCATGCTCTCACATTCAATACGTTAACAGATGTGGTGGGGACCGATTTGAAACATATAAAATGATTATCAGTTAAATGAAGTTTTTTAAAATTGTTCTTCAACACTCAGTATATATCAAAAGTGATTCTTCAAAACCATTAAACTCAGTGAATATGCATTTGTTAGGATACACAATCATTGAAAAAGGTGGAGGCTTGTCTCTAGAATTTTCTTTCCTCAGTGATTGCCAGCTAACACAAAAAGTCATCAGAAAAAATTAGTGAACTAACCCTTGTTAATTAGGTAGTGTTCTTGTAAAAAAGAGGGGAAAAAGTGGGGCGAGTGGTTTCTTAATAAAGGTGGTCTAAACAAATTTGGATGTTGGCATTAAGTTGGGACCAAGTGCTCCAAGATTTTCGGAGGAAATGTGGAAATACGATATTATAGTTATTGTAGATGTGAAGATGAAGGAAAAGGCTGTGAACCATGAACCCTTTGCATTCGCTAGGCCATCTAGCTAAAAGGAAGAAAAAGTGCCTTGAAGATGTTGTGAGGAAGAGCTGTATCATAGTGGAGATGTCCACTAATTTGATCTCAATGTGTTGTATTTTGGGTCCATATCTCCTCCCCCTCCTTTCTTTTATATATCATATAGTCTTTCTGTGTTGGAAGTGAACAAAGCTGAGATGAAATCAACTGAATAACTGAAAATCAGTGTAAAAGAGATACCCAAATATTCATAAAATTAATAATTAGGCAGGGGAGAGACAATGAGATTATTTATAAAAAAAAGAATATTTCAAAAACATTACCACAAAACTACAAAAGAAAACATAAGCTTCCAAGATAAAAACAATCATTAACATTCTAAGTGCACAGTTACCTCCATGCTCTGGATATTTTTTCAATATAGCATCTGCAGCTTTCAAGCCCTTCTTATATTGTTTGGTTTCATATGATTTCTGCATGCAAAAAAAAGGGTAAGAAACACTTTCTAAAAACAAAAAATTTCTCAATTTCTCAACAAGATAGAGAAATAATAATGGTTCATTAGGAATCATCACACAATTTATCATGAATAAACTGTATATTTTGAGCTCCAAAATTAGACAATAAAAAACTCGGGCTATCGAGGCATATGTCTTTCTTTTGTTTCCAAACTTCTGAACTAACAAACTGTATCACATAACCCACCAAAGAAAAAAGTTTCACATAAAACTGTAAAAGTTAGTTAGAGTCGTCGGAAGCTTACATGCATCCTCAACCTTGCTAAAAAACATCTTTATGGGTGAAGTTCAAATCATCAAATTATTGTCCAATTATTTAATAACATAAGTTATCCTTCAATAATAATAATGAGTTCAAATCGCCAACAGGTTCGCAATCAATCCAAACACAATTCGAGTGAACTACCTTGGGTTTATACTCTGCTGCGTTAGATAAATGCAACGGTTGACATCTAACTAACAATGTCATAAATCCATTCCTTCCAAATTTCAATCGTTACACAATGGGGAACTCCAGGTAATTTTGAAGTGTTAACTTAACTCTGCATGATTTAGGCACATTGTCCTTGATTACATCCATCCCAACCTTGCTCTCCATCAAGCATTAATTTATAAAAAGAGAACAACAAAATTCTAGAAAATAAATTGCATCCCTCCAACAGAAGCCAATTTCACTTGTTTCGAATTGCAGTTAAAGCTGATAAAGTCCAATTCTTCCACCAAAGAAGCAAAAACACAATTGGTCACCTATTCGTTGTGATAAAACCCATTCACCAAAACATCGATTTAAAGCAAGTCATCAACTTTCTTCTTTGTTGGGAGAGAGGCAAAACACAATAAAACCAACGCAGTCCTTGAAAAGTAATATAAAAGGAGTTGAACTAATAATACTTCCAAATTCACAAATCCAAGACAGAAAGCAAAACACTGCCTTGAAATCGATACAGATACCCAATAAGCCAAAAATCGCGACTTCAACCAACATTTCCTGATCCGAAACAATCCCAACAAAAAAACAGAACCAAAACCAACAACCCGTAGTCAAATTCCTACTTTTTTAACAAAAACATGATCACAAGCTCCAAAAGAACCTTGCTTTCACCAATTCAGAGTGGAACGAGAGAGGCTCTGTGAAGATCACTTACAACTATCACTTTGAAGAGGTTCGCCTCCTTTGGGGGCAGGTAGGAACCCATCTTTCCAATCGAAGCGGAGACGAGAGAGTGGGAGTGAGAGAGAGAGAGAGAGAGAGAGGGGGATGTTGATGTCTTATAGGGCGACTGATTGAGAGGGTTTATCTGAAACCCTACAAAGGGCAAATGCGACTGGGGACGGAGAGAGAGAGAGAGAAGTAGAGACAGAGAGATGGGGTCCGGTGATACGCGGAGGGGGTTTTGGTATCCAACTGGGGAACCGGGGATCCGCTGATGTTATCAGATTACGGGGTGGGAAATCACGTGCGTGAGTAATTTTGCTCCGTCGAATGTTGCACTCGCTTTTCTTTAAAAGCCAAAAATCCGGCTCCTTGATAAATTCAACTGTTTTACATGGGGATGCATTTGGCAAAAAAAAAAACTTTAGGATTTTAACTTTAAAAAATTAAAAATTAAAAATTATTATCAAATAAGTCAGCTTACATGCATCATTTTTTAAAGGACTGTGTTTTGAAATATGTGTTTCATAAAACAGTCATCATCATTACATTATAAAAAATCGTATATAAATCAGCTGAAAACTAAAAAGGTGTTTTTTAAACTATGTTTTCAAACGCACCCTGAAACTTATTTACAATTAGACTCTTAACAACGTAATCCTAATATAAATATTTCTAAATCTAATAAATCCTAACAATATGAATAATTTCAAATCATAGTTAAACCCCGATTGAGGGGAAATTAATTTAGGGTTTATTTTTAGGTCCCTGAAACATCTAGAGCTATTTTTAAGTCCCACTGTTAAATTGTGTGTACACTATCAACAGTAGTGGAGAGAGAAGATCAAGGCAGAGGGCAACAGTGGGATAAGAAGAGAGAGAGAGAGACGACGGTGCACCAAGAAGGCTGAGGGCGGTGGGCAAAATGGCGATGATAGGGTAAGAGGAGTGAGAGAGAGTGAAGAGAGAAAAAGAGGGGGAGAGGGAGAGAGAGAGGACAATGGCGGAGGAAGCCAACAATAGATGAGGAGGGTGATGGGCAGTCGACGCCCTCCCTTTCTCTCTCCCTCCTATCCCGCCGCCGCTCTCCCCCACCAGTCACCCTATCTCTATTTTGTTTTTACTTTTTATTTAATTTACTTAAAGAGTTTCAACTGAAGAATGTGAATTAACGCCAAATAGCCCCAAGTGTGCATCTGACTAATAAAGGCATACCACAATTCAGTAACACCACAATGAACTGTTTTTCCAGTTTGTCATTTGTTCCATATCTGGCACTTCTTTAGATGAAAAAAAAATTGAGGCTGCGGGAGCCACACATAACTAACCACTCTTGTTATCTGGAAAACCTGAACATACACATTTTTAAGACAAGATGAACAATGAATCAAATCACAGAAAGCCTTCTGTAGAGGCAAACTAACAAAGACAAGCACACACATCAACAAATGAACCAAATTTATTTAGTAAATATACAGTATAAATACAAAAATTGAAACCCACACTGTTATCTATACAAGACGATAAAAAAAACACCAATTGGATTTCCTTTCCTCATGAATCGATTTATATATAGAATTACGTATAAAAATGCCCAATTAAAATAAAGCGAAGAAAACTGTACAGTGTTCTGTACAATGGAGTAGCCCATATATAATGGCTTTCAAACACCTCTCCAATCGAACTGCTCATCTTGTTTTCCATTGGATCTGGCTGACGTGGCTGAAGAAGGGAGCCTCGCCATTGCAGGTTGTGGTGGTGGAGCCGGAAGCAAGTATGTTAACCTCGATGAAGAACTCTCGATGAGTCCGGCGACTCCGGCTGCAGCAGATTGGGCGTTCGAAGGAAGGAAGAGATCGTGCTTCTGGTCTTTGTAGGCCCCCCATACCTGTCAAAAGTCGCAAACATAGGTTAATGCATTTCCAGGAAGCTTTTGATGAAATATGTTTTTTGAATCGGGATATATGTTTGAAAGATCAGAGAACTTAAAAGCATACATAAAAATGGGAGAAACTTACATCAGAAGCATTCAGTATGTCACGAACTTTCATGCAGTGGGCACCATCTGCGGCAAATGCATGTAAGACCTGCACCAAAGATTCTACATATTACATATTGTAGGATAACATATCAGGTTGCATGATATCTAAATAAAATGTGCCAGAACATCAGAATGTAAGAGAAGTCGGCATTTTCTTTTCTTAAAAATCACCAACTACCTTAATAAAAATTGCAAAGAAACAAAGGCACGCCTCCAAATGAAGTAATGCAGAAGAATAACTAACACAAATTCACCGAAACTTTTGATGCCTAAAATCCGAAAGACGTCAATTTGTATCACAACTGCAAGTTTATTGGTTTGGTGTTGGGACTTGTAGCTCAATGGTTGACAATTTGGCATCCATGAAGTCCCCCAGATTCACATCCCACCCGGCTTTCTATGTATCCAAAAATTGACCCCCTCTTCGAAGAAATTCGGATTCTAAGACACACAGAAAATATGAGGCCCCCCAAAAAAAAAATGAATAGAATTTCTTTCTCCGTATAATTTATTTATTTGTATATTAGAATTGGAATCTTCTAGGAGATGGTATTTAGTCCTGCACAAATATGATCCAGATGCATATATGATATTCATAAATATAAAAAAAAAGTTATTTTAGTTGGGTTTCAACTGATCTTTTATAATTAGTGGCGGAGCATCATGTGCTGCATGAATCAGTGAACATGAAATTCACACACAGTCCATGAGTTCCGGGCTGTAAACAAGAACAACCGTAGATAAAGAAGTTCATAACATGCCTACGAACATTGACTTTATGCTCAAATTTCATGAACTAGGAGAAGAACCTACCAAAAAAGATAATTTGAATAACCAATAAATACTTGATATCCCCAGACATAAATGGCATGCTAGATCACTTCTTTTAACTAAAACAAGAGTACAAATTATACATGAATCCAACCGGCTCTTGAATGTTCAGTCACATGAATATTAAAAAAGTGAAGGTAAATTATTTTGTTTCACTGCTCTCCAGTACTATGTACAACTATATTAAGCTGCAAACTTCCACTACATTTCTATCATTTGGACAACCTATAAAATAAAAAAATGGACACTTTAGCCACTCCCCCCACACCCCTGAAAAAGAAAAAAAAAACCAGCAACTTTTGGATCCTTTTTATTTTTTCTCTTTTGTTTTATTTATTTCTTATTTTTCTTTCTGTTAGAGTGCACCCCAAATCCTTGATAATATTTGGTGGTAGATACCTACCAGTTTCTCAACCAGAAAAAAAGTACAGGGAGAGATTGAAAGAGGGGACACACCCATAATCTGTATAGATGTTTATATTAAACATTACATTTAGATCGATGAGTGGTATCCTTGTTAGCATGACTATTAGACTGTAATATTAATTCAATCTAGTGTAGTTTAATTGAATGAAATTCTAATTAAAATGTTCCCTCCATCCTTTTTTTTAAAGAAGGGTAAGTGATCTATCACGATTTTACTAATATATTGTATTACAAAGGTGGGTTAAAAAAAGAAGAAAAAAAATCCATCAACCCTAATTAGTAGAAGTTATATCTCCATCCAATTTTAAGCACTGAATAAATATAAAATGATAATAAACCAATGGACAAAGGTCAGGCTACCAGAAGAATGCACATACTAATGTCAACCAAGTACAATTTTCAACACCAACTCTAAAATGCAGAATTGTAATGGCCCATATAACTGGTATGTATCCATATGTAGGCAGATCAGCAGCGCATAGTTGAAATATGACAAACCTCAACTGCAAGTACACGTCCAATGGAAGCTTCAGACTCATTCCACTTCATCTGAGAACAAAGTCCATCTCTTCCTCCTGTCCGCCAATCAAGAATACCAAGAAGTACTTCTACAAGACCAGCCCTACATCATCCACAAAATTTGAATCGAATCTTTAGCAAATGAAAAAAAAAGAATGCATCACAGATTCATAATATAAAAAAAAGCACCATCTGGAATACTGATTTTATAGGTTTACACTACTTTAAGCCAAAAGTTTTGTAGAGGTATTGTAACACTTTTGACTGATGTGGACCAAAGACAGACATTGGATTTTGGATGGATGGGTTCACAGTGTTTGATGACGCAAATAAGATTTTGTTGTTAATACACAGGGTCTCTTGCCCCCTTTTGGTTCGAGAATAGGGCTGGAATAAGTGGGAATTAGTTGAAATAGCCTCAAAATGGGTGTTTGGAAGGTTGTCATAAATGAGAAATGTATATCAGAATTAACTAGTTTAAAGTTGTATATAGATTTCAGCCAACCTCTGAAATTAAGTTATTCAAGGTTATTCAACCCAAAAGAATATGTAAATTCACTATCAAATCAACTATCATCACCTCTTACAAATCAACTGTCATTATTTTTTCACCTTTTATAAATCTTTATGCACACTTTATTCACATTTTATCCAAACAACAAAAACTTTATTATTATGTTTCCCAACGAGAATAATTCAAAACACAACCAAACAAAAAATCAATTTATTCTTATTTATACTAGAATAGCCATAAACCTCATAATAACTTAATTATCTATCCAAACGGGGCTAAGCATTTCATCAAGCAAAGAGTCAAAATAGAATGATAGCCAAAAATGAACCTAATCTATCAATTTACATCAGATAGCAACAAAATGAAATTATAATGAAATCACAAGAAATATTTTTATTAGAAAGAAGAAATACTTTAACCCTTGTGCAACAAGTGCATCTCTAGCTCGATTTCCAGCACTAACAACTCGCTTGAGTGTCTCGAGGGCAAGTATGCTACCGCCTTGCCATCCAATCGCTTTCATGAGCAATGGAACCACCTAGAATCAAGATAGACAGGAGTAATTTATATAATGCGAGGCACATAACAAATGCAGCACAAATTACAAATGGAGAAAACACTATAATTTGGAGAAAAGTAATCATTTCTATTTTATGATTCACTTATAAAAGACAGCAGAAGACACAAGAACCACACATTAATAAATTAGAGATATTGAAAGATGAATTACATTTCCATAATCCAAGAATATATTCAAATTATATTATGAAGCAATGCACACTTTTTTGGGGAGACATTCTACATCACAAGGAATGACTTTAATCCATCTAAACCTAGGCGGTGGTCATGTGCCTAGCCACCTAGGCATTTAAGCGTGCCTAGGAGGTGCTTAATTATACATGTATTTTTGAAGATTGCATGTGGTTTTATTAGAGTTAATTAGCTAACTATTCAAGCATTGTTTTTTTGTACAAGTGAATTTGAAATAAGTGTTATATTTATAAATGAAAGTATATCAATAGAATGCAATGTGTGTTGGATGAAGGTGGACAAACCTACCATTGAGCTACTACTTCTACATGATGTTACTTCCTCTATTTTGTGTGGTTGTCACGAGTCAATAAATGATATATAGAAAAAGTTTAGGTTATATTTTGTAAGCAAAACAATCAGGTTAGTTATCTATTAATTATGTTTTGATTAAATCCCAGCTCTTGTTTTAACCTTAATCATTCATAAAAGATTAGCCATATCCATTAAGCATCCACCCTAACCCATTTATTACGCCTAGGTGGGATAGGCGACGCTTGGGTGCGTATAGAGACCCAGGTGCTCGCCTAATGTATATGCTGACTAGGCCTAGGCCCAGATGGAACGAGCTGCCTAAGCGTCGCCTAGGCACCAGCCTAGATGTCACCGGAAGAATAAGACTGGTAAACATAAATTAATCAAATGCAAGAATATTCTCAAATATCTATGCATCACATTACATAAGTCAAAGTAGATTAAAACAAAATTTTGTAATGTTTGTTCAGAACGTAGTGAGAAGCAGCCATATCCATGGTTTTTAAAAGCGACTCGTGCGGCCGCATATGCGACCGCATGAGCGGTTCGGTCAGCTGACCGAACCAAACGCCGGCAAATGCGGGAGTATGCGGAAAAGGCCCACATATGAAGGCCGTTTCTGTTTGTGCACCCGCTTAAGCGGGCGCACGGTCTCTGTCGGGTAACAAAAAAAAAACACAACGCACGCACAGGCTCTTCTTCATCCACGAGGACGGACCATAGGCTTCTTCGATCTTCTTCTTCATCGGGTGTGATTGTGTGAATGTGTGATATCTCTCTCTGTCCCTCCCTCTATCTCATTGTCTATCTCTCATTCCCTCCCCCTCTCATTCTCAGAATCTCTCTTTGTCCCTCCCTATATTTCTCTTATTCTCTCTCTCAGTCCCCCCCTCTCATTCTCTGTTTTTGGGTCCCCCCCCCCAAACAACTGGCAAGCTATAAATGCTTTGTTTTTTTTTGTTACACGTGGGATTCATGTGAGGGAGGTGTGAGAGTGAGTGGTCTTGTCTTGTGTAAGATTGGTAATGTTAGTAGACTTAGTTACTCAATTTCGAATAACCACTCACAGTACCAAACAAACAAAATCATTCATGTGTTAATTGTTCTGGAATAGGTATGTATATATAATTAGTGGAGTTTTTCTATAAACAATGATGTACATAGATAGGACTGGTAAACGAACCAAGCCGCTCGGGCTCGGCTCGGTTTGAGCTCGTTCAGGCTCGTTCATTTAGACAAATGAACGAGCTTGAACAATTTTTAAAGCTCGGTTAGGCTCGGAGCCTGGATTGAGCTTCATTTTGTGTTCAAATTCGACCCATTTGTGTTATTAAAACTTAGTTGAAGTTTGACTAACTCATTTATAAAATCAGAATATTAAATTAATACAAAGTTATGTTCGTTTAAGCTCATGAACTTGACTCATTTAGGCCAAAATTTTGTTTTCAATCCCTAAAAACCCTAAGATGAAAAAGAACGCTAGGCTCGTTGAGGCTCGTGAGCTCGGCTCGGCTCGACTCGTTTATAAACGAGCCGATCTTGAACATGTCAAAGCTCGGCTCGTTCGGCTCGTTTATCACCCCTATACATAGATAGTAAATTAAATGCATACTTAATAAAAAAAATATAAAATTTGATTTAGTATATATGCTAACCTAAACAAATATATATATATATATCATAGAAATGATTTAATATTGAGCACATACACCAATTAAATTGTGTTTTTCATTGTATTATATCATATAAATCATTTTTATTAATAAAATATTATAGAACCGCATATACTCCCGCATACCGCATATACTCTGTGCGGTACCCTAACCGCACAAAAACCGCATCCCGCCTTCCTGAACACTGGCTGTATCATCTAGGGCTGGTAAACAAGCCGAGCAGCTCGGACTCGGCTCGGTTAAAACTCGTTCAGGCTCGGTTAAAGCTCGTTCAGGCTCGATCAATTAGACAAACGAGCCGAGCTTGAACAATTTTTAAAGCTCGGTTTGTAAACGAGCCGAGCCTAGACGAGCTCGTTTACTTAACAGAAAAAAAGGGAACGAGCTGGGCCCGAGCCTGAGCTTATGTCACTTTCACATGTATAAGGTGTTGTGATTTGTGAAATGTGATTTGTCAAATGCTAAACAAGGTTTTATTTTATCTAAACGAGCATGAGCCGAGCCTTGATTTGAGCTTCAGCTTGGCTTGTTTAACAAACGAGCCGAGCCAAGCTTCAATCGAGCTTTTCACAAGCCTAACGAGCCGAACTTGAACACGAAATGAAGCTCGATCCCGAGCCGAGCCAAGCCGAGCCTGAGTAGGTCAAAGCTCGGCTCGTTTGGCTTGTTTACCACCCCTAGTATCATCTTATATATATAAGGTTTCACATTTAATCTCAGAATATCAGGGACATTAATGACCAAAAACTGCAAAATATGTTTGTGCTTCTACTCAACACAATTGACATTGCATTGCTCCAGAATAGATTATGAGCACTAAAACTACACTAGCAGTGTTAGATAATATGATCCTAGATCAAAATTGTACTTATAGGTGGGCATGCAAAGATTGGATATGATTCAAATAGAGAAAAATATATACAGTTTCTATAAAATAAAAAAAAATTCTTCAAGGTGGCTCATAGTTAAGATTCCAACCTGAGGAGTTCCTGCACTTGTTGCTGCCATAGCCTCTGCACAAATTGTACTGGATGCAAGTTGATGTAACACACGTAGGCAACTAAGACGCACACGCTCTTGCGGTGTTTGTCCACCAGGATGCAATTGCCCATCCTCAGATTCATTAGAATCATCAGAATTAACATGATTACCATTATTTATTTCCCCAGATGCCATCGTTTCTCGTCTTCCTTCATAAGCCATTGCCGCAACAAGTTTTGGAACATACCCAAGATATCCAACATGATCTGACAGTGCAGGATGTACACGTAACAAGGATACTAGTGCGGCAGACAGCAGCAGGGGGAGCTCAGAATCAATTACTTGTGTGTCATAATGTGTAGCAGCAATTGATGTAACATACTGATCTAGAAGTCCTTCCAAAAATCTCCTTGGATTTCTTAACGGGAACTTAGGGTCTTTAAGGAACAACCTAATGTAAATCCCTCCAACCTGCACGAATGCACAGATTTGATAGCAGATATACAAACTTAATGGAACTAATGTACTAGCTGTCATGATAGTATGAGTCAAATAAACAAGAAATTACCTGTGGTTCATCTCTCATTTCCTGTTGACCGGAAGCCTGCTCGGGCACATCCCAATCAATGACTCGGCCAGACATTTGTTCACGGTAGAGGTCAGATGCCATAGTTGAAATTTGTGCTGAGAGAGAAGCTGCCATTGCTGGTGTCCACACAAGCTCTGGCGTTTCTGTCGTCTGTTCAAGTGATGCAACTACAGCTTCCCCAGGCCCATCTCTGATAGAAGATACCAAACCATCTGGAAGAAACCTTGCCAGTGTAATAGCCACTCTAGGTCCATGCATTGGTTGCCCCACAAGCTTTCCCAACAAGGATGCGGCAGCTGCTCTTTGCTGTAAAGGGATTTCTCCTGAAGATTTAAAATTAAAAAAAATTGTCCACCAGCCTCAGTATTATTGTCCTCTAATTATCAAAAAAAAAAAAGTGAACTAATAAGAAAAGTATAACAAATCATTCAAATATCAAACAAGAGCGCTATCCATTGCTTTGGTGGGGAGACGTTTATTGATTCATGAGTAGTCGACTCTATGTTTAATGGGTCCTTCTTTGTAAAGGGTCTCTTTACAGGGGAACCCCTTTTACTTTGGGCTTTCCTATCTTGTATTTTCCCATTTGGGCACTCTTCTTCTTATCTAATACGAAGGTGAAGGCCTACCGATAATCTTCAAAAAAAAAAAAAATCAAACAAGAGGAGGTGGAAGGGTTATGGAAAATAAGACCCATCCCCTACAGCATAGGTGCAAGGCAACGTGACTAAATTGCAAACCCAAATTTGTCCCATCCATTACAGAGTACACCAGCATTTGCTGAAGACTAGATACAAAGCCATTACATCTCTCAAATTTCCTCGCAAAGTTTCAAACATATATGTCAAATTTAAGTGTGGTAAGATCATTATTTGATAGAAAATGTAAATTTTGAGTATGGCTGAAATCTCATTAGATGTCTTTTTAAGCTGATATTTATTTTTATTTTTCTAATGTTTTTACTCCATAAGAGAAAAACATCTATATGACATAAAAGAAACGATCTAGCAATAATTTGATATACAAATGCACAATAAGTGACAATGGCCAGCTCTACAAACCCATATAGAGATAAGGATGACACAATTGAAGCTCAGGAAAAAAAAATACAAAAGTTGAGAACATAATGAAATTATTTTACATTAAAATCTGGGCACATGAAGATACCTTATTTCCATGTCCAAAGATGGAAAAAGCTTATTACTTTGCTGATAAACCAATAAAATAGATATGAAGAAAATTCACCTTGTGATGGCAATAGGAGTTCAAGTATATAGACAACTCCACCATGCTTGGCTGCAGCCCATGCAAGCTCAGGCGTGCTTGCCAAAGCATAGAGCACATGAAGCACGCCTTCCCGACAAGATGGAGCAGAATGGAGCATTTGTAATAAAAGAATGAGGCTTGTCCTGTCAGCAACCATAGCCTCTAAGCAAGGAGCATATGAAGTCAAAAGAGAAAGCACGCCGAGGCATAGTTGTTGGATATTACTGTCAGGATTAACCGATAGAGAAAAGCATTCAAAAAGAGGTACTAGCTGTTCTCTTGTAGAAAATATTGCAGCAAGACTAGGGATGCTTGTCAGTAAATTCTGCAATAAGCAAAATATGTATTAGGTTCCAAGAGAACTACAACAAAAATACTTTTAAAATTTTTTTGCCAACATTATGTTTAACAGGCCTTCAATGCACCTGAAGAGATGTTAAGCCCATCTGAAGTTTCTTGATTAACTTTGCTTCCTCTTTACTTGGTGCCTCATTACCAGGGTCAGGAACAGAAGCATCCATTTTATCTTCATTGATTGGCTGGTCAAGTGTATCACTTTCACTTTCTAGCGATTTCAGGGATGAAACACTTGGATCAATATTATTTTGAACATCAGAATATGTGAAAGTTTGATTGTGCACAAGCTCTGATATAAATTCAATTAGAGCAACACAAAACGCCTCAGGTTCACTGATATCAAATTCAGGTTGATCATTGTAGACCCTCAAGTACACATTTCCAACATGAAGTTCTTTAGACAGTGCTTCATATGTGAATAGATGGGCCTGTTCTAAGTCATATGAACCATCAGGGCCTTGGGTTGCACGTTGCTGATCCACAAATTTTAGCAGTTCTGACCGAGTAGAAGAATTCCAGATAATCTGCAACCAGAAATAATAGTAGAACATATTTTTCAAGAATCTTCCTGAAAAATGGCATGACTAGAAGAAACAAACATAACTAGTCTCCATTAAAGGTAAACAGCACTATTTCTGCCATAGATTGCAGCAAAAATATAATGTAGTCCACCAAGACAAAATAGTACAAGGAATAAATAAGAAAAACTCTAAAAAAGAGATGTTATAGAGTTTATTGATAATTTTTCATTTATTGTAACGGAGGAAGTCGCCCAATGATGCAAAATAAATTGTTTTATAAGCCAAAAAAATTATTCAAAAGCCTGAAGGTAGGAAAAGGAAGGACCAATAGATTAATTTTTGAACAACTAACAACAAATATTGAATAATAATAAAAGCCAGGAATTATACATTGTAGTATCAAAATCATCATCAAAAGCAATGACAACAAATGTTTTCCTTCACCGCATACTTCAACCAATTTTACCTCATGTCCATGGAGTAAAAAGGGTAACTAATAAATCTTCATATTTGATGATGTTGCATGTCATTTCATGCCTAGCCCTAAAACGATAAATCCCCATCTTGCCAAAAAGATATTGTGGCAAGTGGCATGGACTCAATGAAATGACAGTAACAGAGAAAATAAACTTCTGGATCCTATGTAAGTAAGAGATAATATAAAAATTGTGTATCATTATTGTATACAGAGTTTATAACACAAGTGGATCCCTCTTTCCCCAAGTGCATATTCCTAAACCCAATAATATTTCACTTACCATGACCCACTTTAGGACTTTAAACTGATACTATTCAATTAACAAAAGAAAAATAAGATTCAAACTTCATCAATACTTGCAGATAGAAATTCTCTTCTAACTGATCAACAATGCAAACAAATCTGCAGAGATTCAATGTTTAAAAATGCTTCTCTGAGCAGATAAAGTTGAATGATGGCAGTAAACCAAAATAATTTACAAGACATCAAAGCATGTGATGACATATTTCATTGCTGCAACAAAACAAGAGATATTCATGGCCAAAGAAAATTCTCAAACAAGCAAGATTAAAAAATTCCCACACCAGTTTTTAAAGGGAAGACTTGTCAAGTAATAGTATGTACCTCTGGGGACTCCAAATTTGTGTTCATGATAGATAAAAGATCTTTTGGTAAATGATTTTTCAGCATTCTAGCAAGCTTGGGAGTAAGCAAAGCACTGAGAGCATTAGCAGCTGCCTGATTAAATGGTGTAAGGGTTCCATCACCACAAAGACCACTCAGCTTTGAAAGGGCTTCGGATGCATGAACAGCATGCAAATTTTTAGCAGTTTGTACACTGGCACCAACTCCATGTGCTTCACTTGCATCAGATTCCTCTGCAGTAGAGTCATACTGAAACAACAGTGGCAAGAGGTACCTGTGAAAGGAAGTATACAATGTAAAAATAAATAAAAAGAGTCTGGAAATATCATGCACGATCACTTTCAACATTTTTTTTAATGGAAAAGATGGGATGTCCACCATTTAATATTAATGTGGTAAACTTTCATTATATTGTTTTTAGTAACTTTCATTATGTTTAACCGTATGAAGCATTAAGTAATCATTTAGGTGCATGAGACTACTCCCAGAATGTCATATTAAATGGAAAACATTTGTTTCAGTTTGCTTCTATTCAATCACAACTGGTTGGCAGGATGCATGTTAAAAAATGGCCTCCATAGCATATGGGTGCTGGAGAACCACTCCTGCCCTTCTAAATTTTATGAAGACAAATCAAAGCACATTTCACAGCTCAGTACTGGACTGCCAATTAAACATGCTAAATACATAAGCATAAAACTAAAAAAAATACTTACTTCATGAGAGGAAGTTATACAACAAAATAAATTTTGACAAAGACAATGAGAACTATAAAAACACACAACCACAAGTTGGAGCAATAAAATTACCACAACAATTGTAGAACACAACAGAATAGCACAGTGCAACAGGCATTTTAATGATGCAATAAAAGCAATCAGTTCTGGTTCTCAATCAACAATTAGCACATACCACAATGCACCAGCTCTAAGTAAAGCATTCTGCAATTCAGATGATACAGAAACAAGCGCTGCAGTTTGAAGGGCAGCTTCAACAGCTGATGGTACAAGCTCAAGTTCGGTACAGTGCACAATATCCTCCACTAGTCCACCAAATTTGAGCATTTCTACTCTTGCACCTTCAAACTGACTCAAGGCTGCAAATGTTCTCATTACATTTGTAACAATGATAGCTGATGGTTCATTTGCAGGAGTAGTAGGCTGAACTACACACATGCAACGGGAAAGAAGAGTTGCTAGAAGTGGGATCCCACCATCTCTGACAAGCTCTTCACCATTCATTAATGAAGATGCACACCTGAAAAGAGGGAAGCCCAGAAGAGTTGAGGCACTTCTTAAACCATACTCTCTCAATAAAATATATATACACATACAAACACAGCGCAAACAAATACATAAATATGCATAGTATACATTTCTGTAAATGACATCTATATAATAGAACTTTTAAACTTGCATACTTACGTCAGCCAAATAAGCTCCGATGCTGCAACAAGGAGTTGTGCCCTGTCAGAGGACAGAAAATTGTTGTCATCCTTGTCCACGGTGACAGCATTAAGTAACATTGGATAGCCAGCATATTTAAAGGGTTCAAGGACATTTCCATATCTTCGGTACAAAATACATTGCCCCTTCAGCAAAAGCAAAAGCCTCCAAAGTTGGGGACCTTGCAATCCTTGCATGGTTGCCTAGAACAGATGAGTGATGTAAGTAGTACTACTATATTAAAAATAAAAAAAAATAAAAAATAAAAAAACCTAAACAGAAAGGCATATGGTCATATTGTCAGTCCACCTCCCTAGAAAGGTACAGGAGATCAAAATATCATTAGATAACCTATAATGAATAACTGGGGACTGTTATTAAAGAAAGTCCATATCTGATCAGAATTTGTTGAGACCATGGTTTCAATTATCAGACAAGACAACTCTGTAGATTGTGTCATTTCAATGCTAGAGACAGAGTTAAAATGTATGGAGACCAAAACCTCAACTATCAGCCAACACATGTTATTGAATTTTTTCAAAATTGTTATACTACCAATGTACATATCCTTGTGTCCTTGCATCTGATGGGTATGGACCCAATATCCAAGTATCAAAAGATACCTACAAGGCATCAACGAATGACAATACACGAGTTTTTTAATGAACCATTTAAAAAGATATGCTGCAGTCTTTATTCAAAAAAGTGAAAGTTCTAATATTCATTGTAATGAAGGCTCATATGCCTTGTATCATAAGAATTTCAGGATCTCTACATGTTATGTAAACTGTAAAGGCGTTTCCTTTTTTGTTCAGTTTTAACAAAACTCATGTTTCCTAAATTTCCCAGAGTTTGTTCTGTTCTTTAAAGAAAAAAAAATGTCATCAGTTTGTCAGCTAGGATGCATGATGCATGATCTTATCAGTTTAAAGGAAGTCAAGGGATCAAACCCATGGGGGCACCAATCTATCAGTTTAAGGCTGAACAAAACCGATACTAGAACTGAATATTTAAAACAATGGTTGAGACAATCAGAATGTGCTGATATCCTAACTCATTGGTATGAGAAGGAACTGGGCCTTCTAAACCCAAATAAAGCACCCCAAGATATCCCTGCAGATCTTCCATTGCCATTAAAAAACATTAAGTAAAATCACAAATTGTCAACTGTGATAAATAAATTTTGACGAAAATTGGATAGAGAAGGCACAAACACCCCTCCTACAAGGAAGAATAATCTAATAATCTATAGACTGTTGCTCCCATATACCCATTGCAATCATTGGGCATTCTTTATACACGTCTTAAAGTTGGCAAAATATATAGGGAACGTGGCCATTTTATTTTTGACGTTCCTCTTAGCCCTTTTTGGTGTTCCACTCTATTGCAATCAAGGAACTAGTGGCCCTACCCATCAATCACGAGAAAATTATATGCTCTATTGATAAATCATCAAGAGGAACCATCTACAATAAAACATAAAAATGTTCATATTCTTTCTAACTTCTAAGTGATTGTAATAGTTATGTGTATTTTAAATTTGTTTACCATTTCCAACACCATCAATGGAATATCCATAAGGCTGAGGTTATTAGTGGACCTAAGATTATCATGCATCAATATTCTCTTCAGAATTTTCCTTCATATATGTTTTTACCCCTAGTTAACTTCAACTAGAATGCACATACGCACTTGGACCAAAAAATTGATGATGAATATTTAACTACTATATATTTCAGTTTGCCACAAAAGCAAAATAAGCAGGACTAGCTCGAAAAAAGGAGACCTCCATGGAATCCAAAGCTGCTAGTGATATTATAACTACTATGCAATAGGAATATGACAACTAAGATGCACTAAATATCTCCAACAGTAAGGGAGAATTTGTTTAATGAGAACAATCTATAGATACCTGGTCAGATCAAATTACACTGCAACAGTGGACAAACAAAAATACCTGTAAACGCTCATAAGCCTTCTGCACAGAAACAAATTTTTCCCGTCCTTCAGGATTTTTGTCGGGGTGGTATTTCATTGCAAGTTTCCTATACTGCCGTTTGAGCTTTTCTTCATCAATGTTCTCCGCAAGTTTGGATGTGCTACTAGCCTCCTCATCCATCCCCATGGGCTGCCTCTTATCAGCATCCTCATGAAGGACATCTTCTGGTGATATCTCCAATATTCTAAAAGCTTCTTCTTCCGAGAGATCCATGGGACGTCGAGTTAACTCTTCACGCCACATTGCTAGTAATGACTGTAAAAATTCTACATGCTCGACAATTGGCCAGTTTGGAAATCTTATCTCGTCGCACAAATTTCGGAGGTAATACCGGTGACACCACATCTCATCTCTTAGTTCAGGATACGTCACTGGTGGCATAGGTGCATAGTCGTATAAAGAATGACCATGCTGAGATAATTTTTGTGGAAAATCTCCTAGATGTTGCAGAACCTGACAAGGCACAACAATAAAGAAAAGGCATTTTACATGAATAATAATTACGAAAAATGAAATCATCGAAGAGGTAAAAGCATCATAAGTACTAAGTACCTGATGAATCAAATGTTCAGCACGCATCTTATGTGTCCAAATAATCTCTGGGGTGTCTGAATCAGAAACCATTGCTGCAGCAAATGCAGCAGGACCGCTGCGTTCCAGCACATATAGCAAGGACTCAGGCAAAAGTCCACCCAACACACTACGCTTTGCTAATGGCAGTGAAGAAGAAACAGCTGCCTCCTCACCACCATGAAAAGCTTGATGGACATGCGTCACAGAGAAGAGTTGTGCAATTGAATGCAGATTGGACCCAGGGTATGCAAGAGCAAAGTAGAAGGCACCCGTACTATATAACCGTACCATTGCCTTGGGATTTCTAGTGACTATAGCCTTTAGCAAAGCAGCAGCTCCTTCAACAATGTTTGGTTCTCCGGTTAGCATTGCCTGCATTACAAATGATTTAGGACGGAATATTACATCCCACTGTGAAAAGTAAAAGAAAACAGGAAAATGTCATGTCCAGTGGGAGTTGTTGCTAATGTCAAGATGTTGTATTTTGTTGGCAGTGGGGAGCACTTATCTCTTGGTACGATCATCTTCATCTTTTTTCCATTTTAATGAAAAGATTAGCAATCAGAGACTACATGGAAAATGTGAAGATAGTTAAGACAGCAATTGGCTAGTCATTTGAGTGAACTAGTTGTTGTGTATGTGCAAATGCACATAGACAAAATGTAATATATGTTTTGATTAATATTAATGTCAAAAAATTTAGTTACAATAACATTTTCATAATTGATGTAACATTTTCATTTAATCATAACTGATGTAAAGGAATTTTTCATGGATAAGTTGGCATATGAATATAATTTTATCATAAATGATGTAAATTATTAATATTATTTTATGATATATCTATAATAGTCATCATATAAGAATGATGAAATGTGAAGCTTAAAATTTTAATGTGTCATGCATGATATGATGAAAATATGAATAAATTATGGATGAGATTACAATAATATGAATGGATTTTCGTTGAATTAAATCTATTGTTGAGTTCACACAAAGCTCGAATCGGAATTTTTCCATTTCTATAGCAATTTTTTTTTTGTACCAGTATTTTATACATTTGTTTTTTTATATTCGATTGCATTTTTAATTACTGTGAATTATATATTTATTTGTTAGGTAAATCTTATGGACTATTGATTATTTGGGGAGTTAATAAAGTAGAGAAATCCAAGTGAATAGAGTAAATGCTAATCAAATATGTGTGAATTAAATAAATGCTAATAGATGTGAATTACATTAATATTTTATTCCTTTTTTAATGTATCATGTTTTTGCATATGAAATGGGCATAATTTTTTTTTTGTGAATTATATTTTTAATGTATAATATATCATGTCTTATCCTAATAATATTATGATAATCGAATCTAATTACGTTTAATAATAAACTATGAATTAAATTAAAATATTATAAATAGATTTTTATGGAATTGAGTAGAAATGTAAGAGTATCATAATAATATTATGATAACCACCAATTGATATGAGTAATAAAATTTATAAAATTTCACTTTACATATTTTATTAAATATGGTAATGTTACCCTTTCATCTATTTGAAAACAGTTCTAGAAAATTGATAGTCATGTAGTATTTTCTATTCTAATAAATTAACATATCTATAACCTATAATGTTATTGGCAAATCATTTTCAGTAACGTAATTTGGAAGTACGTAGAATAATCAATGTTGTTTTTAGTTAATGAAAAACGTTGCACTTATAGGCCACTGGTAATTTTTTTTTTAAATAATCAAGTCAACAATTTGAATTAACAAGACTAAAAACGTGTTATCTGGCCGACGGCGAGTGATAATATTATAAAACGTATCATTAAAACTCAAACATGATGAATGCAAAACCCAACAATCTATATGGGTAATAAATTTAAAATAAAATATTTTAAGATCACCAGATTTAATAATTTGAAGACGGCTACATATCCTGTATCATGAAGAGCAAAATTGAAAAAAAATTCAGATAGTAAATTTTAAAAAAAAATTGGTTAAACAGTCAATTAAATTCGGTTATCATGATTAGATAGAAAAAAATGGTACTCTGTTATGATGGTGAAAATATCATAATGAAATTATATTACAAAAGATATATGAATAAAAATCAGATCCACTATTGCTCTACTTCCAATTAGAATAGAGAATCGAAAATCAGTCTGTTAAAGGCAAAACAAATATCTTATTTGATAATTTTTTTCTTTTAACAGTAGATACATGCCAATTTTTTAAAAAAGAGGAACCAAATGAAAAAATAACATATTTAGTCTATTTACAACATAAACTCCAAAATAAGTATTATATCTACAAAAGATTAACTCACATTCCTAAGGTTAAAAAAATTTTGAGAGAGAAGAAAAAAGAGATAGATGATAGATCCATTTATCCAAATGAATGGGGATGGCAATAAATAGGTATTCAATTTGCATAAATAAATTTAGGGGTTTGTGGAAAGTATAAGCCATTGTCTCTAGAAGAAGATGAGGGGATTGAATGATGAGAAGATTGAATGGAGGGTGGATGAATTTTCATAATATAATTTGAAAATCTATAATGAAGATATTACATTAATATTTGATATCTTTATTAATGTATCATGTCTTTGCATATGAAATGGAATTTTTTTTTTTGGAATTATATTTTGAATATATTTTCATTTTATAAGGTCCTATTATCCTAATAATATTATGATACTCAAATATGATTATAAAATAATAAACATATTAATATAATTTTAGTCGGTATATTAATGTAATTTAATCATAATTGATGTAAAGGAATTTTTTCATGGATAAGCATATGAATGTAATTTTATCATAAATGATATAAATTATTAATATTATTTTATGATATATCTACAGTAGTCATCATATAAGTATAATTAAATATGAAGCTTAAAATTTTAATATGTCATACGGGATATGATAAAAATATGAGATTACAATGATATGAATGGATTTTCATTGGATAAATCTATTGTTGAGTTCACACAAAGCTCAAATCTGAATTTGTCCTTTTTTATAGCAATAGTATTTTTTGTACCAGTATTTTATACGTTTATTTTTTTATTGGATTGTATTTTTAATTACTGTGAATATATATATTTTTTGGATAGAGCTTATGGACTATTGAATATTTGTGGCATTAATAGAGTAGAGAAATCCAAGAGAATGGAGTAAATGCTAATCAAATATGTATGAATTAAATAAATGCTAATAGATGTGAATTACATTAATATTTAATACCTTTTTTTAATATATCATGTTTTTGCATATGAAATGGGAATATTTTTTTTTTGTGAATTATATTTTTAATGTATAATATATCATGTCTTATCCTAATAATATTATGATAATCAAATATAACTATAAGTTAATTAATATGTTACATGATAAAATGTATTATAATAAACTATGAATGAAACTAAAATGTTGTAAATGGATTTCATGGAATTGAGTAGAAATGTAAGAGTATCCTAATAATATTATGATAATCAATTTTAATTGTAAGTTAATGAATATGTTACATAATAAAATGTATTGTATTAAAAATAATATAAATGAGATTAAAATGATGTAAATGAGTTTTCTTGGAATTGAATCAAAATGTTGGGGTTAAATGAAAAAATGATTGATATTAAAGTGGTATAAATAAGATTAAAATGATGTAAATGAATTTTCTTGGAATTAGATAGAAATGTAGGGGTTAAATGAAAAAATGATTGTCATTAAAGTGGTGTGAATGAGCTGTAATGGGATTGAATGAATTGACAGGGGTAAAAAGGTCAAACGGCATGTTTTTGGTTTAAGAGACTTTTATATAGTAATATAGATTAGATAGAAATGTAGGGGTTAAATGAAAAAAATGATTGTCATTAAAGTGGTGTGAATGGGCTGTAATGGGATTGAATGAATTGACAGGGGTAAAAAGGTCAAACGGCATGTTTTTGGTTTAAGAGACTTTTATATAGTAATATAGATTCAAATGTCACACAATTATTAGGGATGGAATTTTTCAGTTTTATGTGGCTATCGACCCAATACGGTCCATTTGGGATACAAGTCCAAATGGGTTTGGGTCGGGCTTAGGAAGGCTTCAAAAACCCAATTGAGTTCGGAGTAGGTATGGGTTTGGCCTTCAAAGCCCAATGGATCGAGGATACAACCAAATGCAAAGTGGTAGAATCCCATCAAAAGTTGTTTAATTATGTAATTATTTTGCAACCAACAGCAGTGCAAAATACTGGGAAGGGGCAGGAAAAGACAGAAAAAAAACTGGTTGCACATAATTAACATGAATATGAGTCTCTCAAAAAAAAAATCTCTCAACAAGGTAACATGAATATGAGGGCAAAAAATACTATGGGAATGACCTAAAAGAAATCCAATTGAAGGATTTGTAATGGTAATGTCAAAACTACTGGAAATAGGCCATGTTGTAATAGTTAATATATTTAGTTTATTGATAAAGATGTAAAAAGTTATCAAGATGAAAAAAATTAAGACAATTATTAAGAATTGCATGCTGAAATAATTTATAGTAAAATATAAACAAAATAACTAGTGCGATCACCTGTGCAGCATGAGGAAGGCACCGGGGGCTTGACAAAATGTGCTTTACTCTAGGTGTTGGTGTTACTATCTCTCCAGCATCATCCAGATCGGAATGTGCAGACACCATGTTATGCAATATCAACAAAGCAGCCTCCCCTATCTGGAAGGAAAATGATGTTCAAAAACTATCATGAGGTAACATGTTTTTTGAGGTAAGTGTGGGTAGAAGTTTCGTTCCATTGCCCTTATATAACAGGGCATGACACTGAATCAAGTATAAAAGAAGCATACCATGCATCACAATTAGTCACTCACATTCATTATCACTACTACGGACAAAAGAACCCACTTATTGATTGAATTCACCTACAGAACAATTAATCCAGGACTGACTCACTAACATAATTTGGGGTGCAAATAGGTCCTAAGGCTTCTAAGAGGTTATAAATTAAATGTTTTGACGGAAACATTTTAAATTTATTTTTTGAAAATATGGTAGGCATTCATCTTCATATTCAAACAAATTTTAAATTTATGTGGAAAAAAAAGCAATCCATCACACACACAAAAAAAAATGCATATGAAGGTGCACACACACCCACCCCAAAAATACCACATGTTAAGGACCATAAATCATAATTATATTACTGGACCTATGTAAAAAGGGAATCGAACAAAGGAAGCAAATCATCAAATAAAAATTGATAACCATTTTCCATTCTATATAGATCGCCATAACAATGTTAGCATGGTACTCTATAACTCAAGTTATCTGCTCTAGCCATTAAACCTATATGACATGTCTCAGGCTACAAGTTTATGGTTCTTCATCCCAACGGGTATTGGAAATACTTCTGATACATCCATTAATATGATTAGATGTAAAACAATACTAAATTAATAAAGATCTCAATCCAAGCAACAAAAGATGAAATACCTTTACTGCTAAAATCAAAAGCTTTATTTCTGCAATAAGATTACATCTTGTCAAAATAAACAACCAGTGCTCCTGGAAAAAAAGTAAAGATACCTGGACTGGAGTGAGTACAGGAACACGATTTGCCAGTGCCCAACGCATTTCACGTATATCACGCAATCTCTTCCAGTCGAGCATCCCAGAAGCCCAACATTTGGTGGTCCAATCAATAGTTTTCTTTGACCAGAACCTTCTAATAGCATCCTTTTCCAGGGGTCCAATTTGTACACCATCCTTGTCTATAAACATCCACTCTTTAAGAGGCTCCATGAAAGCAGTAGCAGCAATTAAATTAGATTGTAAAGGAATAGCAGTTCTTTCAGAAGCTTCATGAGCTACAGTCAGAAGATCAGCAGCCAATACACATCCTCCAACTAACACGCATGCCTCAATATTTGATAGAACTTTCATTAAAACCTGCATACACGCAAGGGATAACTTTAATCTTCCAAATCATGGACCACATAACTATGTATCTATCTGAAGGAAGTAAATATCAGTATGCATCAGATCGATAAGTAGTCTACACATAAATAACTATATATATTTCCGTGGGACCGGGGCAAACATGCGGAAGTAGCCTTCCCAGCTCGACCGTAAGGTCAGCCACGGGGGGTCCCTCCGATATCAAAAAAAAAATTATATATATGTTTAATTAGAATACATGATGCAAAAATTTAAGACTACAACATAGAAATATCATCGGCACTATCCACTCTTGAATATATTAAGAATAAAACAGTTGCTCTTTTGCTGTGAGAGCAGTTTCATATCTACCTTTAAAAGTAGAAGGAGACGATGTCTCAAAGCACGGTCATCGGTCCTGTCTAATAGAACCGTAATGTGAGCTGTACCATCAAAAGGCCCGATAACCTCATAATGTTGGTCATACACAATTGTCATTGCCCTCGCACAGAGCTCCCTAACAGAAGAGCCTCCACCACCACCAAAACCATCTAGCCTTCCCATATCACACCAGTCATCAGTTGAACCCAATTCATCAGGAACAGCACCATCTACAGTAAGTCCTGTGTCAGCATCACATAAAAAGCGATGATAGAGTGCTCTGAAGAATGCAATAGGATCACGCAATGGAAAATCCTGAGCTCTTCCACTGTTCCCACTCTCAAGCAATAGACGCAGGTAGTACTGACCCACACAAACTTCCTTGGATAAGCTGGGGTAGCTAACTAAAAACTCAGAATAGTTCCATGATATCTGAGGTGCATTATTCTGCCCTGTCATGATATCAGTCATTGCACTGCCAGGAACAATATCTTCAGTGCGTTCCTTTTCAACATCTAATTTATGAACCTCTATCTGCAAGGACTCTCTAAGTTCTTGCCTAGTCCGTTCATTCCATATCAAGTCAGCACGATTGTGATCTAGACCGAATGCTCTCCAAAACTCAGGCCAGTTACATAGAAGTCTGCCAGATCCCACTGGAGTATTCTCAACAACCACCTGGGCAGGGGCTGGGAGATCTGGATTTAGGGAACCAGCCATATTGTTGGATTCAACAAAATCAGAAGCATTTGGACCCAATGACGTTACTGTAGCAGTTTGTGAAGAACCAGGAGAAGCAGTAGTCGCAAAAGCATCAGTGTGCAACCCAGGAGAAAATGATTCACCTGTACGATTTTCACCAGGAAAAACAGAGGAAGTGCTTGGGACCTGTCCATAATTTGTATCCAGGGAGGGCTTTTGAGAGTTTTCAACACCTCCAAAAGCACCCGATCCTAACTGTTTAACCAAATTTCCAACTTCAACACAATTATCAGGTGTCGTATGTTCTTGAGATGTACCATTCACTGTCCGCACCTTCCTTTGCTGAAGTATACGTCTATGCCTCCTTTTAGTCAAGGGAACTTCATCATTAGACACGCTGTGAGTATCAGGGCAATCACTATCCGAACGTGTGTGCAAATAAGCAACAAGACCTGGAGGAAGAACTCTTGAGAGCAAATCCAGGGCAGGCTGATATGAATCTGCCCAAAGAGCTACAAGCTGCCGACTAACGTCACGCCGTTCACCCACAGGAAGAAAAAAGGCATGCAACAAGTGCCTCAAGAGAGCCCCATCTCGCAAGGCAGCATCACGCATTGACTCTGCTGCAATTGCATCTTCCTCTGCAATTGTACGCATGATCACGGCCACGGTTTCTCTCACACTTTCACCAGGATGTCCAAACAATGCAAACAATCGCCGACGCAGACCAGCCACCTGACGCAAGAGTTCCACGAAAGTAGTATGCTGAGTTGTCTCACCATGAGGTTCACAAAGCATGGCCTCAAGTACTTCCACAACAGACATAGACAACAAAGGTGACGCAGACATGGGTTTGAGCCTGTTGACAAGAATAGTTGTATAATTCTGATGTGAAAATAGTACAGATTTAGTATGCATAACTGTCGCATGATGCTCTCCCTTTGTGTCCATGACCACATTTGTATCACCAGAACCACCACCGATAAGCATCGCGACGAGCCCTGCAGCTTCAGCAGCCACACCCTCCGAACCATTTCTGAGAAGCCCCATTATTCTCCCAACGGCAGCGGGAAACGACATTACGTGTGAAGCTGCACTCCTTGATGCAAGTAACCTACGTAAGCATGCAACAAAACCCATAACTGTCGCAGCAGCCTTGGGAGATGGAGAGGGAGGGGGAGGTGCCTCAGGCGGAAGGTTGGGACTGGCTGGAAGCAACGTGATTAAAGCCATTAGGACAACCTCAGGCACTTCAATATTAGGAGGCAATCCACTATAAGGCATGCATGCATTAAATTCCCGTATTCTACGCCACAGCCTAGCTCTAGATCCAGGAATAGAGCCCCCTTCTGCAACAGCATCTTTGGCAGCAGCAGCAAGGTGTTTCATATGCATGGCAGTGGTTTCTGCATCGACAACAAGATATTGTCCAGCAGAAAGTTGATGAGGATGTAAAGATGCTCTTCCACAAGGAGGATCAATGCGGTGACCAGGCATTGTCAACCTTGGCAACACAGGCACTGGACACTGGCCCTACATAAAATGGTTAAGGGATGCATTAGCTGTAGGGAGAAGAACTATCACTCTCATCTGTCATACTAATTAGTTTAGTCCTAGAAATGAATAATATATTGATTCTCAAAAGTAAACATGAGACACATCTACCTACTTCTGTTTGCAAGACATCACGGACTGCGGCAAGCAAGCTATCACGAGATGTGCTTGCATAAACCTGAAACAGAATGAACATATGGTACTGGTCAACAATCAATTTAGCCACATAAACCTAAAGTCAAGAGCAAAATAACTCACATGAATGGGACAACCATCATTGAATTCACTGCAAACATCTGTGGTTCTTCAGCAAATCGAACAAGAGAACTTACTGCAGATAAAGGGCGAACAATGACAGCCTGGACACCACAAAATCTCAGTCAGCTGGATCATTGAAGTTGTCAGGTCATACAATCTAAAGAACAATGGCATGTGTGTTCAAATAGCTCACATTATATTGTCCAGAAAGACGGCACAGCAGAGTACATTATCAAAATCATTGACACGTATTTATATAATATATAGAGTTATTGGTTCACCTTCTGTAACAAGGGAAAACAAGTTCTTCACATACACCATAAAGAGTTCATTATATTCGCTCCATGACATATTCTTAATATTTCAAGCAAAATCGCAACAAGATAAAACAAAATTGATGAACCAAATTGCACATTTTCTAATCTTTCCTGGCTCTGCAAATCATGACTAGTTAGATTGTTTCTGTCTGATCAATGAGACTTGAACATTTCCAAAGAATATATAACAAGGAAAAACAGTGAAGTTAAGAACTGGTATATTATGTGTAATTAATGTTAAGATAATTTGTAATGGTGCTTGCAAAATCATCCACAACGTTTTGGTAAATAGACATAGTAAGGTGAGTGAAGCTTGATGGAGGAGAACCAGTCAGTTTTTTATTCATGGGTGGTCGCTTCTGATGGGTTCTTGGTTACGCAGGATCGTGTACTGTGGAGTGGGGGCTAAAAGGGAGTGGTTCAGGAAGCTCTTGTCATAGATACGTGGGAGTGGTTCAGGAAAAGAACTAAAGGGGATCAAAGTAAACAAGTGAAATTCCTTGCATTTGTTCCACATGCTGTATATATATTAGAGTATTTGTCTACCACTCAATCAATATATCTTCAAAGGACATTCTGGATTGAGAATGTTTGGCAGAACATCAATAAATTATTTCGGGATTGGGTTAAGATCCTTTTAGGGGTAGAGTCAACAAAAAGTCTCATGGGTGGCTTTGGGTATGGGGCCAACATGTAGGTACTGGCACTTTTGGTTGTTTAATTAGCTCAGTTGTTGGATTGATGACTGTACTAATTTTGTTTCTTTTTCTTTATTCCTTTTTTTAATCCCTCATATCCACTATTGGAGACCATTTGTTTAAAGTATTATAATCAATTAGAATCCTTAATTTTCTTCAAAAAAAAAATGTTAGAATAATTTGAAACATAATTTGTCTGATTATCACCTATGTAATAAAAACTAAATTGCAATGTACGCTCTAATATAAGATCAATTACCACCTAATCTAAGTACATCCAACTACTTAAGAGATCAAGTTCTTGCCCTTGCATTATAAGAACATTAGTTTTTCTATCACATATTAGTTGGAATGAACTTCCACAGATGTATGGATAAATATACCTACATATATATGTATATTATATGCATACCAAAAAGTGACATTTCACATTTTATGTCTACATAAGGTAGATTTACCTCATAATTCTCTGGACACCGTTCAATTAGTGACGCCTTTGTGAGAATAAGTTGCCGAGATACAGCATCTCCATGTTCTCCAAGTCCACCCTTTGGCCCTATTCCCAAACTTAATCCCGCAACATTTGCAGTTCCATGAGCAGCGGAACGCAATCTTGTCACCGACCATTCCCCATAAGGGGTCTCTTCTGCTCCAACTGCTTCTTTAGCTGCACAATGATTAAGCTATCAATAATGTAAGCCATTGCCATCTGAAAAGTCAAAACACAAATAACTCTAAAATGCTTTCTCCACAGCCACACATGGACAAATATAAAATGATGAGGATCCAAGCTTACATCATTTAATACCATTGCAGAGACCTCTGCTGCATACTTGCACATGATGTATATGTCAAGACATATCTTTATGTGTCTTGCAACATATATTCACTTTTGCACATTAAAAATATTGCATTACATTACATATATAATTGTGACATTTGTGAATTATGATTTGTGAATGCTGTTAATATTTTTTCCCCATTTCCTTAGGTTTTCAAATACTTGATTTGGCATTATATGACTTTTTTCTGAGTTATACTAAATTTTCAAAAAATAAAAAATAAAAATAAAAATAAACTTAACCCCATTTTGCACATAATCATTCCATTTTAATTTTCAACTATAATGATTCGAAATGGTAGAGAAGCTAAAGTCAGCCACTAAGGGTGGTATAATATTTTATCTTCAATAGATAAACTTTGTATATTCCAACTTTTGGTAATTGAAAGTAAACTAACCATTGGTTGTGAATTCATCCTCTCATCAGGATTTTTTTTTTTTGAGGTGAAAGGTAGACTTTATAACTCATATTAAAAAGGTTAAGTCCCCAAAAGCATAGCAAGGATGAAGAGAGAAGGAAGGAAGTAGGGGAAGAAATACATAATTAAAACACAGGGGAAGGAAAGCACAAGCACACAAGCTGTGTGAACCCATCCAACCCAATCCCCAACAAAAAGAATGTTAAACGCATAGCTGAGCAATCACACTCTTTCTTTTTATATATACATCTAGATTGCATAGTCATGCTCAAACATCAAATTGGCAATAATATTTCTGGTCCTAATTTGTGTTTTACTAATCTAAAATAATTAAGGTCATACTTTCCATACTGTTATGTGGAAAAAGATCCTGCTATATTAAAATATCGCAGACAACCGTTGGTAATTATCAGTATCCCTCGTGCTTCCAACTTTTGGTGTATTTGGGAAGAGAAGCAGAGGTGAAATGTGATGCAGACACAACTACTAGATTTCCTTCCAGTGAGCATTTATGGACCCCAAAAAAATTTCATGAAAATGTGAATTGATGAAAATATTTTTAACTGAAATCTAGACAATAATTGTGCATCTTAAACTCTGAGAAGCACAAGATCAGATTTTGTGGAAAAAAAATTGTACATAGTTTACACAAAACAATTCAAAATGTTCAATTTACAAGAATCAGTGAATGACATTCTACAATAAAAAAAAAGTGAAAAACAACATGAGGTTTGATTTGCCTGGGGTGTATTCACTGTTTAGATTGTCTTCAATGATTCAATCTTTATGCTAAAAGGAACCATATCTGTCCCAGCTTGCACGTGTCTATAGACTTGTGGACCATTAGTCACAATAAAAACCAAGAAGAAGAAAATGCTAGGGTGCTTCTTAAAACAATATTTTTCAGGAACTAACCTCTTTGCTTTATGAACTCCGCCACTGACAATAACTGTGAAGTGTCCACGGATAATGAAAGACCAACTCTTGATTTTGCAGTTTTGGTCTACAAAATATCACAAACATGAAGATACTAAAAACGACTCCAATGCAGAAACATAAAATGCTAAACCCTTCCTCAAAAACTACATCATTTTGCCTTACCAAAATTGATATGATTGCAGTATTTGTAGTTCCTTGTGCAGCCATGAAGGCCTTACTTTTCCTCCCATAAGAAGGGCAAAGAACAAAACCACCATATTCAGTACTCTTCTTTCCATATACATCGGACAGTAGTACAACAGCAGGAGAATCCATATCCCTAAAATCCAAGCACCACAGCAGATCTCCAGATTGGCCATGAATTTCAACTCCTACTGCTGTAATTTTTAATTTCTGCATACCAAAGTCATCATATGTTCAATATATAAACTGTGAGAATGAAATCTAAACTGAACGAGATTATTTGCTATTAATACAAATTTACACTTAATAAAAAAATGACGAAAACAATGATGATGCAGGAGAACCATGCCTGATTCAGAACCACTACTGCCCCATGCAATTGAAACACAATAACATTATTTTATTCTATTTTATGTAAGGTAAGAGCTCAGCACTTGAATTTTTATTAGTCAGATGAAAGCTCCAAACAAGGAGGGAGGATCAATAACAAAACACAACCATGGGAAGAGATTGGTTCAGGTAATGAGAAAATAGTTTTCATTCCTTTCGGTCATGCTTTGGAGGAATTTTCCTTTAATTAACTATCTATATTCATCTTGGTAATAATTCGTCTCTTTTTTGATCTGAGATCCCTCTTCTTCTTTTGTTCGGGGGTTCCTACTAATAAGATTGCACCTCCACTATTTTCAAGAAAAAAGGTAGACAAACCTGTTTCATGGAGTCGATGGTGACAGGTGTTCTCCCTCACCACATGATACAGGAGCAAAACAAAAAACATTCCACCCAAATAATACAGGCAAACAGCAATCCACTCAACCAAAAGAACCCTCCGATTCAAAATATCTCAACTTGTACCAAAATAATAATCAAATAAGTTCTTGAGATAGCAGATAATAATGTTGTCCATAAATTATCAACATACCAAGCTCTTATTTGGGAACTCTTCTCATTCCAAGCTAGCCATACTGACCAGTTCACTACATGAGGTAAAAACTATATAAAAAAATTCCATCCAATGCTTCTCTCTCTTCTTTTTTGGCTTTTTGAAACATTCCCACATTTGTTCAACATTAAATGCAAGCACATAATTATCATGATCACTCCATGGATGCATCAATATTTTGTTTTTTTTGGGTGACAAAAAAAAAATTTCAACATCTGATTAATTTTCTACGGGCTTCTGTTGAACTTTATAAATCCTACTAAGCAGTAAAATCAAGTATAAGGTGCCTCCTGTAGTCACGTATTATCATTTCCCATGTCCTTTTAATCTAACTCCTCACAGGTCATCTTACAATGCACCTACCCATCTCCCCCTCTGTCCATCATACCAATGTCCCTAATTTGCATCCACTTCTCAAATGCCCATGTTGTACAGGTTAAGAGCACTGGGTGAACATGACCTTGGGGGTTTGGACAATGGAAAACTAATGTTAAATCATACATCTGACTTCTGAGCAAGAGTTTATGGGTTAAAAAAAACTCATGTGGGTACAGTTAAAGCCAAGTTCAAATGCATTCTGTAATTTTTCCCCATAGAAGATAATATTACTCAAAAAAAAAAAGGATTCATGGAATCAGTTGTACAGGTTAAGAGCACTGGGTGAACATGACCTTGGGGGTTTGGACAAAGGAAAACTAATGTTAAATCATACATCTGACTTCTGAGCAAGAGTTTATGGGTAAAAAAAACTCATGTGGGTACAGTTTAAGACAAGTTCAAATGCATTCTGTAATTTTTCCCCGTAGAAGATAATATTACTCAAAAAAAAAAAAAGGATTCATGGAATCAGTTAACAGTGTTATCATTATCATTTCATACAGTATTGCATTGGACAATAAATCAGTATATTCCTGACCAACAATGAAATATCGCTTACAAGTAACCAGTGAAAAACACAATAAAGCTACAATTCAATGCATTTTTTGTTCCGAATTCACCAAAAATGAATGAGAAAAAACTTACAAGGGATACCCACTCTGACGTCTTCCGCCGGAGATGAAGCACATTGAATTCTGCAACAGGCCCTGCCCCGACCCCCCTCAATCTATGCAGCTCTGTCAATATACTCGCCCTATACCTTGACGAGAACTTAAAACCCTTCACCTTCCCCCTCCCATCGCTTCTCACATTGATCGTGAACTCGTTTGAATTCTCATCCCGTCCCAAAACCGGTTCCGCCCCCTCATACTCATTCCCCGCATCAAACGAATTCGTCACCGAAAGCGTCGAAGGATCTAAAGTGACAATCAAATCGTTCGAGACGCACAGAATCCTCTTGTACCGCCCCCTCCACGAGTGCTTCACCACCATGTACCTCGCCAGGTACTCCGGCTCCTCGGCGGGGTGGGCGGGCCTCGGCGCCGCCGCCGCCGTCGGTGAGGACGGACGGTTCTGATCGGAGGAGTGGCGACTCACGAAGTCCATCGGTGGGAGCGATTCGAGGTAATGGTGGGCCCGCCTCTCATTCGGCCGGAGGAGGAACCAGAGCTTCGCCGGCTCGACCGGGCCGCCGCGGGACTGACTCGCCCCCAGTTCGTAAATGCGGTCTCCGAAAGGAGAGGTTTTTTTGGTTTATTTATCGAAATCCGGGAATCGAAGCTCGATCTCTCATCGATGGGAGTCCCCCGAAACAGAAATCCCTATCAAGCGAGATGAAATCGGAGCCGATTTGGATCTCGAGAGGATTTTTTGGGGATCGATTTGGTGTTCTTTTGAATTATGATATATATCAGATGAATCGAAACCCTAGATTTAATAAAGATTAAAAAAAATCGGAGAAAAATGAGAGTGAGAATGGCACTGGTCTTTCGAGACGTCGAAGTGCATATAATAATAGATCACATGTATAATATTTGTTGTGGGAGAAATATGGACCGTCGGATGAACGAGATGGACGGTGATGAAGTGATGTGATGGAGGGGGAACTGGTTGTGTATCGTTTGGGCATATTATAAAACAGTCCCTTATAGAATATGTTTTGCGATTTAGTCTTTATATCACAAATGGTTGGCAAATCTGACAGCAATAAATGACGATACGAGGTGACAGGGACATACATTTTAGATCAATTAGATCAATTTTGATAGACTCACATCATTCATTCATGGTTCAATAAATAATTTACTTTAAAGATGTTAATTTACTTATTTTTAAAAAAAAATTAATTAAGTGTCCCTTTGGTCACCCATAATTATTCTTAGATCTCTGTTCTGTTTGAAGTTATTTTTAGATTCATATTTCTATATTCTATTAGTTTTAGGTCCCTAAAGTTAACATCAGTTAGATACAATATTTGTGGTACCAAAAATACTCTTCAACTCCACCTAAGCATCAACAGCGGGTCAAGCTAGAGCAGCCCGGCCTATTAAAATAGGGCCCAAAGCCCAAATCTGGGTCTGGCCAGCAAGCCAGTGGCCAAATAATCAAACCCTACTCACATGATCAGATTTTAAACAAGTTTTTTTTCAAATTTAAGTTGTGCATTTGTATATTAATGTTAAAATAACACGAAATTGTAAATATAATGTTGAAATTAATTAAATTTAAAAATTTTATAAAAAAAATGTTTACATATTTACATCCATTGGATTTTCAAAGATAAAAAGATAAAATGAATTAAGGCCCCATTTGGCAGAAGCATTTGGGTGCGGTGGGGTTGGTGGACATCGGCGGACACAATTGCCCACACAAAGGGTTTGGTTTCTCACTTTCGCATTGATAGCTAAAAGAACATTTGTGTTATATGCATGTTAGCAGTTTTTTTTCATGTGTTTTCCATCTCCCTAAAAATATGCTTTCCCCACTGCGGGTCTTCCCACTCATTATGTATCCGTCGAGGTCCCAACCTCTAATACAAATGGAGTCTAATTAATTGAGAAATTACATCACTACGCGATATGTACATCCCAACTAAATGGCAAAGAAATGAGGGCCACATGCCCCCCTTTCACACTACCATGGGTGCATGCCCCCCCCCCCCCCCACGGGCCTACAGGTTAGGCGTGTGGACAAACCCAATTTGAGCTGACCCACAAGTTGGGCCAGGGCCTCAAAATCAGGTCCAAGCTTGACCCGCCCTAGAAACGGGTCAAGTTTTTGCCCCACAAGCCAGAGGCAGTATATCAAGTTTTTAGACTTCAAGCCAAATGATGATCTTTAACTCTCTCTCAACTCTCCCCCACTCTATCCCCACTCTCTCCCCCTCTCCCTCCCCGAGCAACCAACAACAATGTGGAGGCTGCCTCTCTCCCAACATTTGGAGGTGCTCTCTCTCTCATCCCCAATTTCAACCTCCATGTTGCTGCCTTGGTCCACCCCCTCTCCTGTCCCTTTTTGTTCCACCACCATGAGTTGTTGACCATGATGAAGTATTCTGTTTCTGAATCTGCCACTCTAATCAACCACGATGCATGTTTCGTGGTCGCTCTACATTATTTTGTTGTCAATTTCTTTGTAAAAGAAAGTTATACTTTTTTATTTTATTTTTTTGTGATTGTTTATTTTTTTAAAAAATGAAATGTTGATGGATCTGCCACTTCTTTAATATAATGAAAAGAAGTACATTTCATATGATAAACGTGAAATGATAGGAAAAAGAGATCTATATATTGCCTAAATAGCTAAACTCTCAATAGATCTCCAGTCTTATCCTACTAAAGAACAATCAACAAAGTGTTCCGAATGAAACAAACAGAAGTGGCCCTTGTATTGTACAGATACAACCCCACGTTGCGATACTTCGTTTAGTGTCATCCCAAATCCCTTCAGATGATATTGACATTTGACGAAAGATTTTGTCACACTGCAAGCCCTCCAAATCGCCCACATGAGAGCAGGAATCAGGGAGCGCTTGACCTTGCTACTGACGCTCCTATCGTCTGGCCTTGATAACCGACGTCCTAGATCTCACACCTGATCTAGGGAGTTCGGGCTCCACTGTCATCCCACTGAGTGTCTAAGCAGACACCATACTTCTTTCGCAATAGAACAGTCGTAGAACAGATGGATGAAATTTATGTGTGTTTTTTTTTTTTTTTATTATTATAAAGAGATTTTTTTTAAAATCTTTCAATGGTGGTATCGATAAATAACGCCAAATTTAAGGGTTTAATTCTATATTTCCAAAACTGACGACATGAAGTAATCGCATCACAAACTACCAAATTATGACGTCATCATCTGAAAAAGCAGCCCTTCCAGACATCTAAAAAATTGTGTTTAATTTGTACCGCCGATGCGGAGGACTAACGAAATTATTCCCGCTCAATCGATCTCTCGAAATCGATCTCTCACTCTCTCTCGCACTCTCTCTCTAGGGTTTCGGTTCCTGTCGGCGAAAGATGGGCGTTGAAGGAGGAGCTCGAGATTCCGATCGGGACGGGAGATTCCTCGGACCGTCTTCTTCGTTCCTCTCTCTCCTTCCGCGGACTTTGCGGTCCTCATCGGCCGTGGCGCCGGCGTCAGAGGAGGAGGAGATCGAGTTGCTGAAGAAGTTCTTCAAATACGAGGTGATCTGGGTTTGATTCCCGCGATTCAATTATTTTTCGGTTCTCGATTTGTCCTGGAATTTGAATTTTGGGTCTTCTGAGCATTGTAGGTATTTGGATTTTGTGTTGGTTTGGTCGATTAGGGTTTTTAGGGCTTTTTTGTTTCTACTCTTCAATGACTTAAAGGGACCAATTTTGGTGTGTACGGGCTTCTGGATTTGCTGATTTTGAATTCTGATTTTCTGTTTAAGCTCTTCTTTGCATAAATTTAGTTTTTATTCCTTAAGTGGACTCAGTTGGATTTTCCTTGGGATTTCTCATTATGTAATTCCTTCTTTTGCTTTGTTTCTTTAACTTTTCTTATAAAGAAACTTCTGTTGAATTCTGCACTTATGTAACCAATGGGTAAATACTGTTGTTTTGATTGATATCTAGGATTGCTTTTGCTTATGTTATCATTAATGTCAGTGTATACTTTATAAGTGAACTCAACAAAATGCATTGTACTTGTGCGAGTTCAGGGTTTAATGGATTCAACAAAGCTTGTAGAATCTGCAAAGAAAGTATTAAGTAGCAGCTCTGAGCTTTCGGATGTGGACAACCGGAAGCCATTTGAAGACAAAGGCAGAATGACCACTTTGGATGGGCAGGATGGAGCGATGACACGAAGACAGGGTTTGGGTCGCAAGAAGGCCCAGTTTACTTTCAGACCCAATATGAGGTAGAATAGTATAAAACTGATCTCCTTTAATTGTTAAATGGTATCCATTACAATATTATATATGATGGTTCATAAGCTTGTTCAAGTTGAACAACTATATCCCATACATGGCTACATGTTAAGTAATGTAATTTTATATGGTTAACCGAATAGAGTTTTTGTGTTACAGTGATTCGCTACCAGAAAAAGGTCCAACTTTGAACACCGAACAACTTCACAACCCAGAGGATTTCTTTTTGGCCTTCGAGCGGCATGAAAGTATGACTCAGTTTATTTGCTCTTTCTTTTATACCTTTCTATTAGGCCTGAAGTGCGTATTCATAAATAATTCTGATTGTATTTTTTTTTGGTGCTTACATGTTATCAGTATTTTTAGAAATAGACATCTTATTAAAAATTAATAATAATGACTGAGCCCAGGTGGTGGGTACAAACATATTTTTTTTATCTTTTAAATGGCAAATGCTGCTAATCAATGTGATTTTTTTGAGGAAAAGAATTGGATGTCCATCCATATCAGATGTGAAAAAACTGACACAGCATTTTCCAGGAAAGGAAAAATTAATAAACACGATCCTGAGAGATGAGCTCCAAACATTTGAACATCTACTCCACAAGAAGCCATCTCTCTTCACCCTTACAATTTTGTCCCCCGTCTTATGTTAAATGACATACCGTAGATCTTATGCAAAATTATACATCGATGTTTCTCAATACTCATGACTGGGTTTTAGATGCTGAAAGGGAGCTTAGGAAATTGAAGGGAGAGACTCTATTGGATACAACTAAGCCCAGCCTTTCTGAAGTGGCACGTCCTCGGCGTCCTGGACTTCTGGGGTACGTTTTTATCATTGCCAATTTCATGGTTGTGATTAATTCCCTATCATGCAACCTATATGTGAAACTGGATAATGATTCAGCAGTTTAGCTAAATTTGGTTAGTTGGGTCTAAATATGCTTTTAAATCCTATAGCATGACAGGTCTGCAATTTGTTAAAGTTTTGCTATTTTTGTCAGCGCTTTATTATGCATACAATGATTATCAACAGGTTAAATTGTGTGTGTCGTCAGTGTGTGTGTTGTCAGTGACTATGTTCTTGATTTGGTCAGGAGGAGGGCTAGTTTTAAGCATGTCTATCAAGCATCTGTTGATAATGCAGAAGTTTTAGAGTCATTACAAGAAAATGTTTTGGAAATGGCTGTTAGTCCAGCTAATACACCGACAACTGTGAGGCCTGGTCCACTACAGCCAATGGGAACAAATA